>PVJX010047548.1:0-11830 GCA_004027295.1 Dolichotis patagonum
CTATCGAGTCTTTAGTTTCCTGATAATCCCTTTGAATCTGCTTCATAAATTCTAGGTTTTTTCTGAATTCTTAATTAAATTTTTCTCTCCATTTGTGTTGCTCTATTCTGTCTGTGTCTTCTTGAGAGGTACCCAGTCCTTCTTTTATTAATCTACTTATCTCTTGTTTAATTTGAATTAATATTTCAGTTTTGGTCCCGCTTACGAGGTCTTGAATATATCTCTTTATGTCCGCTAACGCTGTGTTTGATGTTGCATTTTTGCTGCCCTCAGTCTCTTTTGTACTTACCTCTCCTGGATCAATGTCATTTTTTTGGTTCCTTCCATACAAGTGTACAGTGTAATTCCCAGACCCTTTTCTTGTTGTTTAAGGCTCCTCTAGAGGGCGCAGGCTAGAGCTTTAGCCCTCTTCAATAGGTTATCAGAGATTAGGTTTCACCCACGGGCAGTATATGCTACCTCTTCCCTTCTGGGCCAGTCAACCTTTGCAGGCCTTCACTGCATCAGTGTGCACTGATCTCAGGGAAGTAACTGGCTCCCTGCCAGGGGCGTGGCCTAGTCCAAGCAGATTCCACCAATCTGCTCGGCGAGGGGAGTAACTAGCTGAAGCCACTTCCTTATGGAGTTAGGGCTGTCCTGCCCAAATCCAACATGTCGTGCAGTTGGTTTCCCCTTTCCCGTGGGAGGGTCTTATTCCCATCACTCACTGTGTCCCCAGAACTGCTGGACTGCCCGACCTCCAACTTCAACGTGGCTGCGGTGGGAATTCATGGTGCCTCTGGGTGGGTTGTGTGCAGTGCCGGTCCCGGCGAGCTGCACACTGGGCTGTTCAGCTCCGCCCTCCGGCGGCTCAAGCCAGTCGCTTCGTCACAGATCGCTTGTTCAGGTCGGGCAGAATTCAAGCATCTCGAGGAGTGCTCGCTGATCTTATCTTCACTAATAGTAGCCCCAGGACCTCTTATTCAAGCGGGTTTTTGCTCTTTAGTTTCTTTCTGGGTTGTGAGAGTCTATCTCTCTCTGTTTGGGTCTCTCCAGGGTGTTTTATTCTGGCATTTGAGCTGTCTCTCTCAGAGAGGGTCTCTTTCCTGCTACCTACCAGTCCACCATCTTGTCTCTTCGGCTAGATTGGTCGTTCTTTCTGGTAAGAAATGATAGTGGCTGTTTAAGAAAAATCCCTAAAATGTTTAATAGTGAGTGTCTCTGTGCAGCAAGAATTAGGGTGAATTTTAGTTTTGTATTTTTTTTCATGGTTTGAATTGCTTACGTGTGTGTGCATGTGAAAACAACACAAACATTCTCAGAAAAAGAATGGGGATTTTTTTTTCTTTTTTTTTTGTCTCTTTGAGACAGGGTCTCACTATGCAATTTAGGCTGAACTCACTTTGTAAGCCCAGGCTGGCCTCAGATTCACAGTGATCTTTCTGCTTTAGTCTTCCGAGTGCTGGGATTACGTGTTTGTGCCACCACACCTGGCTTCATAGTGGAGAAATTTTTGAATTCAGCTGATTTTAGATGTAATATTTGACAATCACGAACTACCCATTTTGTGTTAATATGTGCTGTATCATTGGAGTTTTTTTTTTAAATCAAAGATATTATAGTCACTTAGGTAGAAAATTTATGCCAGTGTTAATGACTTGGTAGAATTTGCAGTCAGGATGGTGTGTTCTTGCCAATTTTCCTTGATACTTGAACTGCTCATATTTCGAAGACACTGTTAAGGGAGTTGTGAGAAAACGGATTGCTGTGATTGCAGCTGTCACCTCATCAGTTACCCTTCTTGATTTTTGGAGGTTCTTTGAGGGAGGTTTGATTGTTACTGTTTTTGGGTGGTTTTGTGTGTTAGTTTCTGGTTTGAGACAAAGTCTGGTTGTGTAGTTCAGGCCTGCCTGAACTCCCAGCGATCCTCCTGCCTCAGCCTCTTGCTTGATGGGAGACAGGTCTGGGACACTGCACCCACAGATGACTGGTTTTTAGTGATTTTTGTGACCTGTCTGTTTCAGCGGACCCTTTTGGAACCGTGTTGAAGTCGTTGCTAAGGCACTGGCCGGGTGGCAGGCCCCCCGATGAGCACCACCTGCGGGAGCGGCTGCGTGACTGCGGCGTGACGGAGGCTCTGCACAGGGACTTCCGGCTCCTGCTGAAGGTGAGGTGCTGAGCAGGCCAGTCCTGAAATTTCAAAACAACATGAGGCACACAGAAAGCCCATACATTCCAAAAACAAAGAGCATTCTGAATTGCAGACTCGGTCTGTCAGGATTTGTTTGATTTTGGTTTGTTTCTGCGGCGCTGGGGATGGAACCCAGGGCTCCGCACATGCCAGGCAAGCACTCTACGGCTGAGCTACACCTCTAGCTCTTCAGGCTGGCCTTGAACTTGCTGTGTAGCCCAGTATGGCCTCAACTCATGGCAATCCTCCTGCCTCAGCCTCCCAATTTCTGGGATTACAGTATACACCACCATACCCAGCTCAGGCCAAAATCTTAAGCCAGTTTCCCAAAACATGAATCCAAGCTCATTTCAAACAGTCCCTCTGATTGCAATACTAATTACCAGGCTTCTCCTTGTACGTGCTCAATCACTGGAAGAACTTGGCATTTTGAAGTTCCACAAATGACTTACAGTGTCTGACAACAACAGTACTGATCTGTACCATTTTGTTTTGGTCCCTAAGGGTCCCTGGTCGAGCTTGGGGTTACCTGATAGTCCTCTGTCCCCTCAGGACTGTCCCAAGCCATGTTCTAATATTGCCAGTCACACATCCACTAACAAACTCTGTCCATCTCAGTCCTTTGTTCCTTTTCCTGATTTCAAATCTTTCATTTTGTTGAGACTGGGTTTTACTGTGTAGTTCAGGCTAGCCTCAAACTCATTGTGTCCCAGGCTTGCCTTGAACTTGTGACAGTCCTTCACCTCAGCTTCCTAAATGCTAGGCTTACCATGTGTACCACCATGCCTGGCCTGATTTTAAATTTTACGGAATCATTTCTCTTTCTCCTCCTTTGTGTTTGTTTAATTTCAGAGGTGGGATTGAACCCAGAGGTGCACATAAGCTAGGAAAGTGCCCTACTACTAAGTTACACCCCTAGCCCTAATAATCCTTCCTTCTATCCAAAGCTACCCTGATTTATTTCTGAGTCCTCTTTATAGATGCTGCTGTGACATTAGTAATTCTGTGCAAGTTTGTCTCCCTCCCTGCAGTGCATACCCCATGGGAGGGGGATTAGTAGTTTGATAGTATTTGATTCCTAGTATAGAGCAGGCCCTCAGTAATATTTATGAAATCACTGGATACTGATCAGCTTAAAAGTCCATCTGTTACGATTTATTAATCTGGATATCTCCTAAAGCCTCATGTGGTCGTAGGTGGGACCTTTGGGAGATGACTGGGTGGAGGGATTGCAGCTGTCTTGCTGTTGGGTGGCGGGCCTGGGGAAAGAGGTGGTCACTCGGACATCACCATGAGGCAGGAGGTTGTGGCTCCCTTCTCAGCTCTCCCCTTGATGCTCCCAGCTTCCTGTCTGCCAGGCCATGAGCAGCTCTCCTCAGCCATGCTTGTCTTGCTTTGGAGCCAGCTGACTTAATCCTCTACAAACTGTGAGCCAAAATAAACCTTTCCTCCTTTAATGTGTAAGGACTGGGTGTTGTGTCTCAGTGAGAGGAAATAACTAACATACTCTCATTCTGGGCTGGGTGGTGCATGCCTGTAATCCTAGCACTCAGGAGGCTGAGGTGGGACGATTGCTGTGAGTTTAGGGCCACCCAGGGTTATTTAGTGAGCCCAAGGCCAGTCTAAAATGTGTAACAAGACCCTGTCTCAAAGAAACAAAGCAAAGCAACAACAGGAAACATGAGATACCCTCAATTCTTTGACTCTTCTCTTACCTGCAGAGTCTATGCTTGTTGTTTTCCTCTGAAACATTGTTCCTAGCCTTGCCTGATTCTACTCCAACCTCAGTCTTAAGTTAAAGTTGCTTTGCTTCTCTGAGTACCTTCTCTAAATTTTAGTGACAATCTGGATAGTATTTACCTCACAACATAAATCCAGTTTCTTCCGTCTCCCTCCTTTCTTAGATTATGTTTTCCTTCCATTTTACCTACTCTGTGCACTTAAAACAAAACTGTTTATTTTGTTGTATGTTTAATGTGGCTTCTTGGAAAACGCCATTATTACATAGTGAAGAAGTATTATTAGTCTTAGGATTCAGGTACAAGAGACTCAGAGTTTTAGTATCATTTGACATCTGCATGAGTCTTTGTGTTACTTGTCAAAGTTTGTGAGGTTTTGTTTCCTTTCTGTAAAGTGAAATCATAGAAATTGCTGGGAAGATTCAGTGAGATAATCACATACAGTGTATAACAATAGGTCCTAGAATACAACAAGCACCCAGAAAGTACCTCCTTTCTCTTCAATGTGAGTAGTTTCTCTTGCTGTGTATTTGCTGTCCCCCTTCCATTCTGTTCAAGTAACGTTCTTCCTTTCTTAAATCTTTCCTGGTGCTCTGAAGATGCCTATTGTTATTAATATTCCAACTCGGGAGGTGGTGGATTTGGCTCAGCAGTGTAAGTGCCTGCCTGGCAAGTGCCAGGTTGTGAGCTTGATCCCTGTACCCACCCCTGCAAAAAAAATTTCCAACTTGGTTAAGGCATTTCTTCTTTTGTCTTAATCACTTTAACGTCACTGGGACAAATGCCTAACACACACAATTTAAAGGAGGAGAGGTTTATTTTGGCTCATGTTTTTCAGTTCACAGTTGGGTGGCCCCAAGGCACACTCAGCTGCTGACTCAAATGACTGAAAGAATCCACTGATAAGTGTGGCACCCCCAACAATCCAATCACCTCCCAAAAGCCTGCCTCTGAGTGTAAGAGTTTTGGGAGACTTAGTAGATCTGAACCATGACGTCTTTCATGCAGAGCTTTATCCTTGATAGGTCTGGCCTTGCCTCATCTGGAGGGACTACATTGAACACCTTTGTATGCTATAAGTATGCCTCTGCTTACTTCTCTTGTCTCTTTGGATTATATTGAGGTATATTCTGGTCATTATATTCATGAAGACCTGCTTTTTAAAAGGGCCCAAAATGTTTAGTGTAAAATAGCTTTATGGACAGCTTCAGGCTTTTTTTCTTCCCCTCTTCAGTAACTTTGTTTCTCTTGAAAATGTTCTAACTACATTATAAGCACTTTTCTAACTTGAGTTACAAGGATACCCCTAGCTCTTCAAAAGCTACAAAGTTTGGTTGGTTTGTTTGTTTTTCTGTTTTTTGAGACAATCTCACTGTGCAGTTCAGCTGGCCTTGAACTCTCTATCTTGCCCCAGCTGGCCTCAGACTCAAAGCTCTCCTCTTGCCTCAGCATCCTGAGTGCTGGGATTATGGGAGTGGCCACCCTGCCCGGCTCAGGAAGGCATGTTACATACTTTACGGTTTCACTGTTGAGATTTGAGGCTGGCTTTCTGAGTTAACAGAAGCATTGATTTGATTAATACGTTAGTTCCCCTCTGCAGTTTTGTCTAACGCCAGACTGAATGAGGGCTTCATAGCTCTCCTTCACTGTTGGTGACTGTGGCCAGTGCTCTCTGGGCTGTGACGAGACTGTGTATCGAGACTGCATATCCCAGATCTCCGTTTGGCAGCTCTGGGTTCTGCTTCACCTGTTCTCTGCATCTTGGGTTGGGTTGCCTTAGCTATTCCTGTGATTCTTACTGTTCTCCTCGCAAGTTGCTATGTTACCACCTTCTTAATGACTACAGTAAAAATCTTTGGACTCTGCTTAAACACCCTGGCATTTGTCAGAAATGCTTTGTATTTAAATCCATAATTCCAAGGAATTTTTCCTGCTTTGCTCTCCGTGACAATAAAAACACCTTTTTCTTTTATTAGTATTACTAGTTCTTGTGGGGAGAAGGTGAATCCTGGGGATTGAGCTGAGGATCTTTACGCTGAGCTCTGTCTCCAGTCCCTTTTCAATTTTTTTTCTTTTCTTTTTTTTTGGTACTGGGAATCAAACTCAGGACCTTGCACTTGCCAACCAAGCACCATGCTGCTGTGCTATAGCCCCAGGCCTTCCAGTCTGTGTTTTTTTTTTTTTTTGTACCAGGGATCAAACTCACAACCTCACATTTGCCAGGCAGGCGCTTATGCCACTGAGCTAAATCCTCGGCTCTAGTCTGTTTTTGTTACAGGGTCTTGTTATGTCACCGAATTGCCCAGGCTGGGCTCGAATTTTTGATCTTCTTGCCTTGGCTTCCCAGAGTGCTGGAATTGCTGGCATGCTCCATCACACTGTCTTTCTCCATGTTTTATGACTCCCTCTATTTTCTTGTCTTTCTTTTTTTGAGACAGAGTGTGTAGTTCAGCCTGGTCTTGAATTCATGGCAATTCTCCTGCCTCAGTTTCCCAACAGCTGGGCAGGAGTGTACTAGCATGTGCCACTACATTCCACAAAATTTGGTGCTGGAGATCAAATCAAGCACTTCTTGCATGCTGAGCATGTGCTCTGTATCTGAGCTGCACTCCCAGACCCCAGACTCCTAATCCTTTTTCTTTATATTCTGTTGTCTCTGGTCAGAGACAAATCCTGCTGGGAAATTTGTTTGCTGTTTTCACATTTTGTGCTGTTGTGATTTCAAGCTTTGGTTCACAGGCTGGCTCTACGTGTGAGAAGTCTGATTTGGGTTTATGTTTTCAACACTGTTGTACAACCTGGTACTTAATTTAGGCACCACTCGGAGCAGTTAAACGACTCATCAGTGGGAATATTAGTGAGGGCCATTGCTTTCAAGAGTAGCCTCCTCCTCTACCAGTGGTTCCTTGTCCTCTTCTTTCTTTCTCTTTCTCTTCTTCCTCTTCTTCCTTCTTTTCTTTTCTTTTCCTCTTTCTTCTCTCCTCTTCTTCCTCCTTATGGTACTGAGGCTTAGACCTAAAACCTGGCACATGTTAGGCAAGGCTCTACCATTGAGCTGTATCCCCAACCGCTTTTAAAAATTTTATTTTATTTTGAGAGAAGGTCTCTTTGCGTTGCCCAGACTGGCCTCACCCTGTGGTCTTTCTTCCTCTACCTCCTGGGTAGTTGGAATTACAGGTGTCCCATCTTTACTGGACACTGCACTTAAAATAAGTTGTATGAAGTTGGGCATGGTGGTGCACATCTGTAACCCCAGCACTCAGGAGGCTGAGGCAGGAGATTGAGGCCAGCCTGAGCTACAAAGTGAGTTCAAAGCCAACCTAAACCACATAGCAAGACCCTATCACAAAAACAAGAAGTTTTATGCTGCATATGGCTACGGTATACATGTTACAGCATGCTATATGTATCATTCAAAGCTCTAAAAGGTTTGTCATTACTAGGCTTTTGGAATTTTTGTTTTTACTTTTGGTCCAGGCCAAGCTCTGCTCAAATCCTATAGTGACCTTAAACTTCTCAACTGTGATCTAAATTCTCCTTCCCATCCTGATCATCTTTGGTTCAACGCTGTGTGTAATGCTCCATTTTTTTTTTATTTTTATTTTGAAAAGAATAAAACCAAATGAGAAAAAAAAATGGGGTCATTCTCAAGTAATGATTTCTTAGTGGTTTTTTTTTTTTTTTGGTTCTTTTCCTTTTTTCCTTGGAATTCCATATTGTTGCTACCTTTTATTCTGTTTTGTTTGTTTTTTTTTCTCTATAAATAAAATCTAAAAACAATTAAAAAAATGGGTCATTCAAAACAAAAGGACAGATATAGTACATAATTTAAAACCACAATACAAGGTGATCTGCAATGGTTACTATGATGTCTCTTGTTATCTTCAATAGAATTGCCTATATCATCAGGTACAATAAAATTGAACATAGCAGTACAGAACAAAATCAATAAAAACAAAACATTGGAGACATTATAGGAATTCAAAAGAGGGTAATAGTGAAACCAGAATGGGTATCATAGTGAATCTTTTTTTTTTTCCTTTTTTTTCGGTACTGGGGATCGAACTCATGACCACACACTTGCAAGACAGGTGTTTATGCCACTGAGCTAAATCCCCAGCCCTCATAGTGAATCTGATTGTCTTCAGAGTAGTTACTTATGCTTTCAGACTTGATACTATCAAACATAACAGATGCAAATAAAATCAGTCAAGAGAAGACAGCAATCAAACAAGACAGATTCAAATAAAATCAGTCAAAACAAGGCAGTGAATTTCAGATTAAGTTAATAGGAAATTAAAAATGGTTACCGTAGTATATCCTGCTGTCTTTGGAATAGCTGTCTATGCCCTCAAATCTAGTACAAGTAGACAAACTGCAACAGAATATAACCAAACTAAACAGAGCAATAAAAGCAATATGGGTTTCAAATCATGATACAAGATTAACAACGTCCAATGCCTTCCCTATTTAGACAATTCCTCCCCTTTTACTTTCCCAGGGTACATTGTACATTTTGCATCCCATTAACTCCTTTAGTTTTTAGATTAGGGAGGCAACCTGCTATTACCTAGGTGGTTCTGAACCTTTTACCCCTGATCTTGGTCTCAAGTTGTATCCATTTACCTACAAGAGCCTCAGGGTTTTTCTTGCTTATAGCTGAGTATTTCTCCATTGTATAAAAGTGTTATGTCTTTCCAGCCAATCTGCAGCTGATGGATGAGCTACCCTCACTTTTTTCTCGTTCCCTGTCACATGGAACATTATTTTCTCATCTTTGACTTTCAGTCCATTGCCGCATTTGCAACCCAAATGCGGTTCCTGAGGTTCTTGGGGTTAAGGACGGTGAGAGGATAAGAAAAACAAAGAAAAGACAGAGCTGGGGTCAGGTGGAGCCCTTATCCTCCTGATGGGAGGAAAAGAACTGCTCAACCACTGTGACACCTTTATTTATATACTGGAAAAGATGATGTCAATTTCAGCCCCTCTGCCTAGCAACCCATTGATTGGATTGCCTAGAGTCTTGGTGTTTTCCTAGGCTGTAGCAACTTCTTCATGTGGCTGACCCGGGAGCTGTTTGTTTTCTGGTAGGGTTACGTCTGGGTCATGTCCTAGGTCAATTTCCAGCTTCTACGGCTCCGAACAGTCCATAAATCTTCTTTTAGGTTAAATATATTTCTTATATAGAGCATCTTGATGGACCCTATCTCCTGATCCACTCTGTCTGTGTTTCTTTTTATTAGTGTATCGAGGCCATCCATGTTAGCGATTATGGCCAACCTTCTCTGCCTCATCTCTGCCATGCTATTTTTCTGCCGTTGGTTGTCTACTTTTCCCCTTCATTCCACTGTCTGCCCATTCAGTGAGCCTCCTCTGTCGCTGTTCTTGAAACCATAGTCTTTATTTCTCTCTCTCTAGAATGTCCTTCAGTATTTTTTTGTAGGGTTGGATCAGTGGTCACAAACTCTTCCAGCTCCTCTTTGTCATGGAATCATCTTGCTTCTCCATTAATTTTGAGATAGTTTTGCAGCGTACATCAATCTGAGCTGGAGGTTACTTTCTTTCAGTGCTTGGAATACTTCGCTCCAAGCTCTTGATTTGATGTTTTGTGTTAAGAAGTCTGTCATGATTCTGATGGGTTTTCCTTTATAGGTGATCTGTTTCTTTTCTCTGACAGCTTTTAATATTCTGTGCTTGTGTTGATTTTCTGGGATCTTGATTGTTATATGTCTGGGTGTAGATCTATTTTGGTTATAGCTGGCTGGAGTTCTGTGTGCCTCATATATCTGGATAACATTTCTCTTTCCTATTGGGAAGTTTTCTTTAATTATTTCTGTAAATAGCCTTTGTATTTCATTTGTATTTAATGTTGCTTCTTTACTCACAATTTTTTTAAATTTTATTTAAAGAGAAAAAAACCAAAACAAAACAAAACAGAATAAAGGGTAGCAACAATACAGAATTCCAAGGAAAAAAGGAAAAGAACAACAACAAAAAAACCTAAGAAATTATTACTTGACAAATTACATACTGATTTCTTGGAAATAGTTGTTCAAATTACAGAGTTAAAACATGTAAAGTAGACATTCAAACAGTGAGACTGTTAACAGTTCTGCTCCACGATCTGACAAAAACAGCAATATGGTCATCCATCTTACCCACTCAAATATACATGCAATTATATCAAAAGGGTAAAATTAAACACAACAAAACAGAACAAAGCAGATCACAAGAAAGCAATGTAATAGACATAAATTTCAAAACTAGACAATTGGAGATATTCACTCTCTATCATATTGACTCTTGTTTTCTTCCAAATAGTTGTCCATATTGTCACATACAGGGAATTCACATGAAACAACATAGTATGGAATTGATCTGAGCAGGACGAGGAGGGCATTTCAGGTCTTCAAGACCAGACATTAGGGAAGCCAAGAATGGCTGTCTCATTCTCCTCAAAACAGCTGTCCATACCTTCATATGTGTTGAACTTAAATAAGACAAAGCAAGCCAAGATCACTTTGAACGAAAAGTGATAGTTTTCTGGGCCTGAAGCAAGGCCAACAGATTGCTGTAGCTGCTGGTTTCAAACAGGAGCCTAAAGAGAATTCTTTCTGTGGTCTGATGGCCATTTCAGAACTTTGGAAATGTCATGATCAATTCATCAGAAAGAAATAGCCCGTGAGTATGGCGGACTTTAGGGGGCCTGAAGGGGAGAGACCCTGGTGCCTTGGGACCTGCACGGTGAGGTTGACTCAGGGTGCTGGGAGAACAAGGAGCTCCCCCTCTCTGGGGGCCGGCTAAGAGCATGGCTGACTTTCGGCAGCCTGAAGGAGAGAGACCCTTCTCCTCTGCATGGAGTTGACCATGCAGTTGACTTGGGGTGCCGGGAGAACAAGGAACTCCTCCCCTCTCTGGGGGGGCGGCTGTGATCCAGCTGGTGGGCAGGCTGAGAATCAGACATCTCATGTCGTCCTGTCCCATGTCCCCCCCCCCTTAGCAAGTGGGAGCCAGTGAACTACACATCTTGTGAAAAAATTGGCTATGGTATTTAATATGAGCTCCCCATATGCAAAGATATGGACAACCATTTGGAAGAAAACAAGAGACAATATGACAGATAGTGAAGATCCCTGGTTGTATAGCTTTGAAATTTATGCTTTCTTAAGTCCCATTCTGTTCTGTTTTGTTGTGTTTAATTTTACCTCCTTTAAAATAAAATTAATATATATATATATATATATATATATATATATATATATATATGGAAAAGAAAGTGCTCTAAAGGATATAACTGCATGTATGTTTAAGTGTGTAAGATGGATGACCACATTACTGTTTTTGTTAGATTGCTGAACAGAACTGTTAACAGTCTCACTGAATGTCTGCTTTGTGTGCTTTAATGTTGTAACTTGAACAACTATTTCCAAGGATGACAGTATGTAACTTATCAAGTGGTGATTTCTTAGTGTTTTTGTTTTTGTTTTGTTGTTGTTCTTGTGGTTCTTTTATTTTTTTGTCTTTGGAATTCTGTATTGTTGGTACCCTTTTTCTGTTTTATTTGGTTGTTTTCTTTTTTGTTTTTTCTCTTTAAATAAAATTTTTTAAAAAACTGGTCAAAAAAAAAAGTGATAGTTTTGCTGGACTTCACATGATGACATTATGGAATCAGCACTGGGTATTGTGTCTCTTTTTCTTCAAAGTAGTTGTTTATTTCAACACGTGTTATATAGTTGGTTCTTGTAAACTGTTTATAAGCTCTACACATGCGTGAGTCTCTACATGTATATCTATCATTTCTGTATTAGCAGGAAAAACAAAACAAAGCAAGATAAAACAATTCCTAGAAAAGCATGAGGCAGAAAAGTCACATAAAACTGCAATACAAGGTGATCTACAATGGTTACCATGGTGTCTCAGC
>PVJX010047549.1:0-11832 GCA_004027295.1 Dolichotis patagonum
AGCATGGTCTCAAGTTGTGTCCATTTATTTATAAATATCTCAATGTGATCATTCTTTATTGTTGAGTTTTACTACATTGTATAAAAATACCACAACTTTTTAATCCATTCCTCAGTTGATGGGCACTTAGGTTGTTTCCAAGATCTGGCTATTACAAACTGTGCTGAATATATATGTCTGCACATATATCACTGTGGCATGATGTTTTCAGTTCTTCTGGGAATGTGCCTAGAAGTGGAATAGCTGGGTTAAATGGGACTTCCAAACCCAGATTTTTGAGGAATCTCCAGACTGACCTCCACAGTGGCTGCACCAGTCTACACTCCCACCAACAGTGCAGAAGAGTTCCTTTTTCCCCACAGCCTCTCCAGCACTTGTTGTTGGTAGTTTTTCTATCCTAGCCATTCTTTCTGGGGTGAGATGGAATCTCAGTGTGGTTTTAATTTGCATTTCTCTCATGACTAATGATGATGAACATTTTTTTATGTATTTATTTGCCATTGGTATTTCTTCATCTGAGAACTGTGTATTCATTTCAGATGCCCATTTTTTGGATTGTGTCTTTAAATTTCAAGGGTCTGATTTTTTTTAATACTTTATAAGTTCTAGACAGAAGTCCTTTGTCTGAGGGACAATCCATAAACATTTTTTCCAACTTTGTGTGTTTTCTTTTCATTCTGCTGGAAATGTCTTTTGACATGCAGAAACTCTTTAATAAGATATGGTCCCAGTTATTGATTCTGGGAAGTATTTCCTGTGCAGTTTGATTCTTGTTCATGAATTCTCTACCTACCTCTCTATCTTTGAGGTTTTTACCTACTTTATCTTCCAACAGATTTAGTGTTTCTGTTTTAAGATTTAGATCTTTGATCCATTTAGATTTTAGTTTAGTACATGGTGATAGGCATGGGTCTAGTTTTAGTCTTCTGCATATGGACAGCCAATTTTTCCAGCACCATTTGTTGAAGAGACCGTCATTCTTCCAGTGAACATATTTGGCCCCTTTATCAAAGATAAGGTGGTTGAATGGGTTTGTGGTTGTGGTTGTATCTTCCAATCTATTCCATTAATCTTCAGGTCTGTTTTTATTTCACTACCATGTTGATTTTATTACTGTAGCTTTGTGGTATAATTTCAAATCAGGGATTGTGATGCCTCCTGCCTTGCCTTTGCTGCTTAGAATTTCCTTTGCTACTCTAGGCTCTTCTGGTTGCAGATGAATTTTAGGAGTGATTTCTCTAGATCTATGAGGTATGTTAGTGGTATTTTGATTGGGATTGCATTGAATTTGTATAGTAATTTTGGGAGAATGGCCATTTTCACAATGCTTGCTCTTCCAATCCATGAACAGGGGATTTCTTTCCATTTTCTGAAGTCCTCTTCAATTTCCTTTTTCAGGGTAATATAATTTTCCTTGTATAGCTCTTTTACTCTCATGAGATTAATTCCTAAGTATTACATTTTTTTGGATGCTACTGTGAAGGATGTGGCTTCTCTTAATTCTCTTTCAGTATTTATGTTGTTATTGTATTGGAATGCTATTGATTTTTGAGTATTGACTTTGCATCCAACTACATTGCTGAATTTTGTTATTAAATCTAGGAGTTTTTCAATGGAGTTTTGGGGTCTTCTATGTAAAGTATCATGTCATCTGCAAATAATGATAATTTAACTTCTTATTTTCCTATCTTTACTCCTTTTATTTCTCTCATCTAATTGCTCTGGCTAGTATTTCCAGTACTGTGTTGAATAGGAATGGTGATGGGGACATCCTTGTCTTGTGCCTTGTTTTAAGGTAAAGGCTTTCAGTTTTTGGCCATTTAATATAATGCTGGCTGTAGGTTTGTCATAGATGGGCTTTATCATATTGAGGTAAAGACCTTCTATTCCAATTCTCTGTAAGGTTCTTATCGTGAATGAGTTTTGCAACTTATCAAAAGCTTTTTCTGCATCTGTTGAGATGATCATGTAATTGTTGCTTTTGGCTATATTGATATGGTGGATTACATTTATTGATTTATGTATGTTGAATGATCCCTGCATTCCTGCAATGAATCTGACTAGTTTACGGTGTATAATCTTCTTGATGATTTGCTGCATCCTTTTTGCCAATATTTTATTGAGAATTTTTGCATCTATGTTCATTAGGGAGATTGGCCTATAGTTCTCTTTTTCAGTTGGATCTTTCTCTGGTTTTGGTACTAGAGTAATATTTGCTTCGAGGAATGACTTAGGAAGAATTGCTTCCCTCTCAATTTCATTGAAGAGTTTGAGGAGTGTTGGAATTAAGTCTTTTTTGTATTTGTTGTAGAACTCTGCAGTGAATCCATCTGGGCCTGGGCTCTTCTCTGTTGGCAAGGACTTAATTACATTTTCAATTTCAGTAATAGAAATTGGATTATGCAGCAGTTTTACATCTTCCTGATCCAGCTTTGGTAGTTCATATGTATCTAGGAATCTATTTCTTCAGTGTTATTGAGCCTATTAGAGTAGAGGTTTTCAAAATAGGTGTTGATGATATTCTGTATTTCCACCGAGTCTGTAGTAATTTCACATGTTTCATTCCTTATTGCATGAATTTGAGTTTTTTCTTTACTTTTTTAAATAAGGTAGGCCAGGGGCTTATCAATTTTATTTATTCTTTCAAAGAACCAACTCTTTGATTCATTGATCCTTTGTACTATTTTTTTTAGACTCTATTGCATTAATTTCTGCTCTATTCCTTATAATTTCCTCCCTTCTTTTGGCTTTGGGCTTGCCTTGTTCTTCTTTTTCTAGATGTTTGATTTGTAGCATCAGGTTGTTTATTTGTGTTCATTCTGTCTTCCTGATGTGGGAACTCAGTGAAATAAATTTTCCTCTGAGGACTGCTTTCATTGCATCCCACAAAATCTGGTAAGTTGTGTTTGTATTTTCATCTGCTTGTAGATATTGTTTAATTTCTTCTTTAATTTCCTCCATGACTCACTGATTGTTCAAGAGTGTATTACTCAGTTTCCACGTGTTTGTGAGATTTTTGAAGTTGCTTTTATCATTAATTTCTAATTTCATGGCACTATGATCCGATAACATACATGGGATAATTTCAATTCTTTTGCATTTACTTAAATATGTTCTGTGGTCTAGTATATAGTCTATTTTAGAGAATGTCCCATGTACTGCTGAGAAGAATGTATATTCTGATGTTGTTGGATGGAACACTCTGTATACATCTATCAAGGCCATTTGTTCACAGGTGTGATTCAGTTCTGTTATGTCTTGGCTGCTTTTCTGTCTAGTTGATCTGTCCCTCTGTGTTAATGACGTGTTAAAATCTCCTGTTATAATTGTGTTATTGCTTATTTGACTTTTCATTTCTGTTAATATTTGCTTTGTTTAGCTGGGTGCTCTGGAATTTGGTGCATATATATTTAAGATTGTTAACTCTTCCTCTTGAAGTTTTCCCCTAACTAGTATGTAGTTACCTTCTTTATCTCTTTGGATCATTCTTGGTTTGAAGTTCACATTGTCTGCAAACAGGATTGCTATTCCTGCTTTTTTTTTTTTTTTTTTGGTTTCCTGTTGCATTAAGTATTATTTTCCATCCTTTGACTGTCAGTCTATGGGTTTCCTTTTGGGTTAGATGGGTTTCTTGTAGACAGCAGCATATGGTTGGATGTTGTTCCTTGATCCATTCTGCCAGTCTATCTCTTCATTGGTGAGTTGAGACCATTTACATTAATGGTTATAACTGTTATATATTGGTTTATTGTTTACATGTTATCTTTCTGCTGTTGTATCTTTAACTTTCCATTTTATTTAATTGTCTGCCTTGCTGGGTGGTTTTATCCTATGTGTATCTAGAATATCTTTCAGTATTCCTTGTAGGGCTGGTTTGGTGGTCATGAAGTTTTTTCAGCTGTTCTTTGTCATGGAAGTATCTTATTTCTCCATCCACTTTGAGGACAGTTTTGCATGGTACGTCAGTCTGGGTTGGAAGTAGTTTTCCTTTAGGATCTGAAATACTTAACTCCATGCTCTTCTTGACTTCATTGTTTGTGTTGAGAACTCTGCTGTGAGTCTGATAGGTTTTCCTTTATAGGTGATCTGTCTTTTCTTTCTAACAGCTTTTAGTATTCTGTTCTTATGGTGGGTTTCTGGGATGGTGATTATTCTGTGTCTGGGTGTAGCTTTATTTTGGTTATGGCTATTTGGAGTTTTATATGCTTCACTAATCCAAATGTCTGTTTCCATTCTCATGTTTGAGAAGTTTTCAGCTATTGCTTCAGTAAATATCCTCTTGATATCATTTGGGCTGTCCCATTCTTTTTCATTTATCCCTATTATTTTTATGTTATTTTTCTTTGCATCCTCTTGCAGCTGTTGAATTGTTATTTCCTGATTCTTTGTTAGTTTTAAAAGATCTTTCCTTTCCTGTTCACTAGCTGCGATCTTATCTTTGAGGTCTGAAATTCTATCTTCACTTTCATTGAGACGATTTTGACAGCTTTCAATAGAATTTTTGATTTCTTGTATGTCTCTTTGAATCTGCTTTATGTATTCTGTTTGTTTTTTTATAGTGTTCATTCAGGGATTCTATCTGCTTGCTTTGTTCCTCTAATATTTTGGCTGTGTCTTCACTAGGTGTGTTCACTATTTCTTTCACTACTTTTATCATTTCAGTTTATATCGTTTCAGTCATTTCATGTGCATGGCTTCTATTTTCTTCTATGTACATGGCTCCCAGGCTTTCTTGGGATGGGCTGGTGATTTTAGCCTGCCTTTTGGTCTTTCCTTTTTACATTTTTCTTTATTCCCTTGGTTTGAGTGGTGTTCCAAAGCTTTGTCTGGGTGTGTTGCAAATCTCCTCTTGCACCCTCAGCTACTGGAGCAGTCTCAGCTCCTCTGCAGGTACTTGGCTCCCTAAATTGAGAGGTGGAAGCAGGGTTGGAGACCTGGGGCCAGAGAAACCCCAGGGACACCATCCCCTGCCCTAGGGGTGTGGATATGAACTCAACCACTGGCAGCACTGGTCTCAAGCTGTTCCCAGGCCAGTCCACTTGAGCCCACAGTCCTCGTTCAAGGTTTCTGCCTCCTGGACTGAAACAAGACTGCTGAGCCTGGTTGACTGAGGCCTTGCAATCTGCTGGACCCAGTCCAGCATCCCAGTAGCTCCCCTGAAACTCAAAAGCCAGAACGTAGGTCTCCAACTTTCCCCAGGTCACCCAGACTCACCTGTGCAATTTCCATCCCTCTGCAGATTCTTGGCTCTCTTAATTGAGATGCAGAAGCTGGGTGTGGAGAACTGGGATCAGCAGAGCCCCCGGGGCACAATCCCCTGTCCCAGGGGTGTGGATATGAACTCAGCACCTGGCCGTGCTTGTCTCAAGCTGTCCTCAGGGCAGCCCAATTGAGTCAGAGTCCTCATGCAAGGTTCCTGCCTCTTGGACTAAAACAAGGCCACTGAGCTTGGTTGACTGAGGTCCTGCAATCTGCTGGACCCAGTCCAGCATCCCAGTAGCTCCCCAGAAACTCAAAAGCTGGAATGTAGTTCTCCAACTTTCCCCAGGTCACCAGAGCCTACCTGGGAAAAACTCCACCCCTCTGCAGATTCTTGGCTCTCTTAATTGAGATGCAGAAGCTGGGCATGGAGAACTGGGGCTAGCAGAGCCCCGGGGCACAATCTCCTGTCCTAGGATTGTGGATAGGAACTCAGCAGCTGGCAGTGCTGGTCTCAAGCTGTCCCCAGGCCAGCGCAATTGAGCCCTGAGTCCTAATGCAATGTTCCTGCCTCCTGGACTGAAACAAGGCCACTGAGCATGGTTCCTCACTGTTGTTTTCAATGAACTAATAGAAATAGTAGTACAATTATCCTAGCTAATATATATATATATATATATATATATATATATATATATATCCTTCTTGATATTCTCCTGTACCCTATCCCAATTGTTTTTTCCTTTGGAGCAGTTTCTTTTCAGACTCAAGAGGGCATAGATAATCTTATACTTAGAAGTATCTTGACCTGGAGTATAATCATGAGATGACTCAAGAAGGCATAGATGATTTTATGCTGAAAACAGTCAATGGAAAATCTCAAATGGGTGGTATCAATAATCTCAATTCTACCTTTTATCCCATAGATAAATATGCAAAATTAGCCATTGTGAGTTTGTGGTCCCCTACAGGATATATTATGTGTGTAGGAGATTCTTGGTTTTTGTCTATCCCAAGATGGTACCTTCAAATTATTTGAGAGTGGAATTTTGGTTTCTGATTGGCTCAGTCCCTAGTCTTTTGGTGTAGGGCTGTGATGAGGTTATTACCCCAGAGCTTCCAAATACTGTTACACAAAGGAGAACAACTGATTACAACAGATTTGACAACCTAACTACAGTAGTACAATTAGCATTAATTCCAGCATCAAACATAGTTTACATAGCATCAAACTGTTGTAACTATTGATTTTGTACTTTATAGGATCAAAGTCTGTAAATGTATGAAAGAACCAGTCGTAAATTAGGGGTTTGTATGCAAAGTGTTTTTGGGTTTCCCTCTCTTCATGCCACTCACTGAGGTCTTTAATTCATTTTTAATTGATTTCCATATTGCATGAAAGTGTCAAATTTAATCTTTATGAATCTGAATATTCAGTAGTATATTTCCTGTTCCATTTAGTGAATTGCTAACTTTTTTACTAGTGTATTTTTGACTCCTTTGTCTAAAATCAAGTCTTTTAGATTTGTGAATTTATTTCTGGAATCAGTTCTGTCCACTTGTCTGCTTTGTTGCCACTACAAAGTTTGTCTTGTCAAATTCCTATCTCTGTACTTTGTGTGAAGATAAGTATTGTGATGCCTCCAGTATGGTTCATTTTTCTCAAAAGTGCTTTTCTATGGTTTGTTTATGTTCTCACATGAATTTTTGCATTATTTTCTATTTCAGTGTATACTTCATATTTTAACATGGATAACATGAAGTCTGCAAATTGCTTTGAATAAACAGGTATTTAAATGTTATTTTTAAAATCCATATGGGAAGTATTTCCATTTTTGTTTCTTTTCACCCATTTCTTTTATAAGTGTTTTGTAATTTTGATTGTAGGTAGAGATCCCTCACATTCCTTAATAGGTTTCTTCCTCTACTTTTTCAGCTATTGTAAATTGAATGGACTTTATTATTTATTTCTCAGTAAGTTTGCTATTACTTAGTAAAAATGATGTTGGTTTTTGCATATGGATTTTGTATCCTAAACATTACTGAACTCATTTTCTGTTCTGACAATTCTTTGGTGGAGACTTTTTTTTTCTATATAGATTATGTCATCTCAAACTAGGATTACTGGCACCCTTTTTTCTTATTCATATGTCTGTTACTTCTTTCTCATACCAAACAGATCTAGCTAGTACCATATTGGCTAGGAGTGAGGAAAGTGAATATCTTTGTCTTGTCAAATTTTAAAAAAACACATTTTCAGATTTTTTCCATTCAATATATTATTAAGAATGGGTTGGCTATATATAGTCTATTTTCCTTTATTTAGTTTCTTTATTATGCATTTTATTGCTACATGTTTGCAATATCTAATTAATTTACTGTGTGGAGTTTGTACATGTATGTAACACAATTTAATTCTTTCTTCTATTTCCTCCCCTTCCCATCTTTCTCTGCTCCAACTTTTAATTCCTTTCCCATCTGAAAAACTCTACTTCCAGTTTTTCTTTGAGTCTCATTTTAAAACCCTTTTTTCCCCTTCTTTCATAGTATCATTTTAGTTTTTATTATATTGAAGTATGTTCCCTTTATTCCAAATTTTTTTCAGAATTTTAATCATAAAGTGATAACTGTTGGAAGCTTCTTCTTCATATATTAAGACAGTTGTATGAAGTTTGCTCTAAATGATATAGAACAGTTATTATTCATATATATTCCAGCAACTTTTAATTCCTAGGGTGAATCCAATTAGGCCATGGTAAATGTTATTTTTATTGTGCTGTTGGATTCAATTTTGTAGGATTTTGTTGAGAATTTTTGCTTATGTGTTTATCAAAGGGAACAGTTTACAGCTTTCTGTTTTAATTGTAACTTGCTTGGTTTAATATCATAAAACAAGTCTTCAATATCTACTCTTCATATAGTGAAATATTAAATAATAGATTATGTCAATAGTTCTCTAAGAAGAATAGTGGAAATCACCAGTGACGGAATCCAGTCCTAGGCTTTTCTTTGCTGGAGATTATTATTATTATTTTTAATAGCATAATTCACCATTAGTCTACTTGTGTTATTGGGTATTCAACATCTGGCTTGGAAAGTCATATGAGTCCTGAAATTTTTCCATGCTTTTCTAAGTTTTAGAATTTGTTGGTATAATGTCCCCATTTTCAGCTTGAATTTATTTGGATTCTCTTTATTTAACATTATAGTTAAAAGTTTGATATTATGTATATCTTTTTTCAAGATAACTAACATTTTATATTTATATTTTGTTAATTTATGCTTTGCCTACTAATTTTGAGTTTGATTTTCCCTGGATTTTCTACTTCTTTGAATTTTAAGGTGCTTGCGAGTTTCATTTTTTTCTTTTCTGGGGGAAACACTGTACTGCTTTCACTGCATCCCACAGACTTTTGTATTTTATGTTTCCATTTTCATTTGTTTGTATATATGTTTAAGTTTGTCTTTTTTTGGGGCGGTGGTACCGACGATCGTGTTCACGACCTTGAGCTTCCCAAGCAGGTGCTTGTGCAGCTGAGCTAAACTCCCGGCTTAAGTTTGTCTTTAATGCATTTTAAGTACAAGGCATGTTTAGGTTTTTAAGTTTGCCTTTAGTGAATTTTTGCATTGTATTTAAGTCTGCATTCAATTTTTTTGCTATTCACAAGAATACTGCTTGTTTACATGTGTTTTTTACACTTTCTAAATTTCTTACTGATTTATGGTTTCATTCCACTTTAGTCAGATAAGATACAAGTTATGATTTTAATGCTTGTGTATTTGTTGAGCCTTGCTTATGTTCAGTCCTGGGCAGCTCTCCATGTACTGATAAGAAGAATTTGTCTGCTATGACTGTTAATGAAATACTATGTAAATATCAGTTAGATATGTTTGCTCTATAGTACAGTTTAATAATCTTGGTTAATTTTTTATATTTATTGCTTTTCCATGAAAATGAATTTTAAAGTGCCCAACTATTTTACCATTAGTTCTAAAAATGATGATATGTAACTGTAAGATCTGGCATATGGTGCCTCTATATTTATAATAGCTATAACATTTTATTCAATTGATTTCCTAATCATTATATAGTGAACTTCTCTCTCTCTTCTAACGATTCTTGACTTAAAGTGTATTTTTATCAATATAAGCATAACTATGCCATCTCACTTTTGTTGAATTTATGTAAATTATCTTTTTATATCTCATTCCTTTCAGTCTTTTTGTCTTTAATGGTGAAATGAGTTTCTTTTATGTAGCATATCATTGGCTATATTCATTTTAAGTTTAGTTTATATGTCTTAATTTGGACAATTAACATGTATACATTTAAAGTTATTCCCTATAAATAATATTAATAATAGTTTTCTGACTATTTTGAATAACCTGGATACTTCCTGTCTTTTTGTTTATCTCTTGTGCTTTTCTGTCTTGACAATGATGACAACTATATATATGTATTTTTTTTGGTCTTTCCTATTGCTATTCCTGCTTTTCTAGTGGATTTTATACTTTAAAATGTTTTTGTGATTGTAGTTAACATTCTTTTACTTGTAGATACAGGACTTCCTTAAGCATCTTTTATAATACTGGCCTAATGGCAACAAATTAATTTAAATATTCCTTATTATTGGATGTATTTATTTCTACTGTTATTGTGATGCAATACCTTTTCTGGGTGCAGTATGCTTGACCAATATTCATTTGCAAATCAAACTTTGAAAATAATATATTATTCACCCCTTGACTATAAGATTTCTTCTGAAAATGTGATATTAGTCTAATTTCTGTCCTCTTGAACATTGATTGTTTCATCTTGATCCTTTTAGAAATCTCTTTTCGTTTTGACTTTTGAAAGTTGAACTGTGATATGCTTCAAAAATGCCTTCTTCAAAGGATCTTCTTGAGAACCATGGGGCTCTTTTGTGTGAATATTCATAATGGTTCCTAAGATCTGTATTTTGGCAAATATTTCATAAAGTGTATTCATTTCCCTTCTTTCTCTTTCATTTGCAGAAGTCTTATGATTTGGATATTTATTTGTTTAGTGATGTGTATATATATCTTGAGGCTTTCTCCAACCTTTTAAATCTGTGTTTTTATTTAATTGTTGTACTAGGTTATTTCCAAAACCTGTCTTGGAAATTCTTTTTTTTTCTGTAATTGAGTTTCTCACCAGTATTTATTAACTGACATTCTGAGATTTGCAGTTCCAAAATTTCTGTTTAGTTCTTTTGCATGATTTTTACATCTTTGCAGAACTTCTCTTTTCCCAAGTTATTTTCCTAATTTCATTTAGTTGACCATCTAAATTCTTTTTTGTTCCATTGAGTTTTCTTATAATCATTATTTTGAATTCATTTTTAGTCATTTCTTCAATATTTTCTTTAACTCTTTTGTAACAGTTACTGTGTTATTTTGGAAACACCATGTTATTGCTTTTTCATAATTCTTGTATCTCCACATTAATCTTTGCACATTTGGATAACTTGTATCTCTGAACTTTCTAATGCAGCGTTCATAGTAAATCACTGTTCTAGGCAGGGTTTGAAAGAAAATAAATTTAATGTGGAATGCACAATTTATAGGGTTATTTTCCCATATTAAACCCAAGGGTTAAGTGTGGAAGAGTGCAGGAGATCTGTCCATGTACCAGAGACCAAAGAATTCACTGAAGGCCTGGATCCCATAGCAATATCCTGTACAAGTCCAGCTAAAGGCCTAGACCCCATAGCAATGTCCTCCACAAGTGTAGCGGGATGTCTAGAGGCCATGACAGTATCATATGCAAGTCTGTGCAAAGGATCTGCACTAGAAATGTCCAAATGCCAGTAGCAGAAGCTAGAAAGTCTGCACCACTGGAATGAAAGATTTATGCCACCAGGCTGAGAGATCTGCATTAGGAAGAGCAAGCAACATTCAAAGTAAAGACCAATGATCCCTCTAAGAGTCCACAGCCATCCTCAGCAAAAGCAAGGACCCAGATCCCTTTGATGGGAACAGTTGAGTTCATATTAGGAAAACAAGCATGTCAAACTTCTCCAGGAGAATCAACTGCACACCATCTTCCTCTCCAGTTCTGCTTTTATGCTGTTAGAAACAGTCCTCTGGTGAGCCTTTCATACCCAGAACTATGAAGATACAGTTCATCTCAGTGTTATAAGATGACCACTAATTAGGAAGTCCAAAGATGGCAGACCGGTAGCTAGCAGAAGAGGGACACTCTCTGAGAGAGACAGCTCAAATACCAGAATAAAACACCCCGGAGAGACCCAAACAGAGAGAGATGGACTCTCACAACCAAGGAAGAAACTAAAGTGCAAAATCCACTCAAATATGAGGTCCTAGGGCTACCATAAGAGAAGCTAAGATCAGCGAGCACACCACCCTCGAGCCGCCTGAATCGCTGCCACAGACCTGAACAAGCGATCCACGCCAAAGCGTGGAGCTGAAGAGCCCTGAGTGCAGTTCTCCCGGACCAGCACTGCACGCGACCAACCCAGAGGCACCATAAATTCGCATCACAGCCACGCTGAAGTCGGAGGTTGAGGAGCCCAGCAGTTTTCAGGGACCACATCAACACTCAGTGAGTGATGGGAATAAGACCCTCCCACAGGAAAGGGGAAACCAACT
>PVJX010047551.1:0-11833 GCA_004027295.1 Dolichotis patagonum
GCCATGCAGGCTTGTACCTGTGTCTCTCCCAAGGATCTTTCTTCTATGCCAGGGCCTCCCCAGGTACCAAGACACCGAGGGACCCTCTGGGGCTGGAGGACCCTTTCTCCTTCCATCTAAGCGTGCTACTCTAGACAGTCTGTGGCTGGCTGGAGTGCTGCCCTTCTAGCTCATCTCTGCTCTTCCAGGGTGTGCCAAGCATTTCCCAGGAAGCTTCCTCCCCAGGTCGGGGGCAGGCAGTGAGAGAGCCCTTCACACAGCACCTCGGAGGGTCAGGGGGTCACTGCTCTCCTACGGAGCTGACTCAAACACTAAAGTGCGGCCTACTCAGCTTTGCCAGTCTCTCTGCTCTCCCAATGGGGCTGGTTTGGTTTTTAACAGCCCCCTAGCTGGGGATGGTGTGTTTGCCTGTAATCCCAGCGCTCTGGGAAGCTGAGCTGGAAGATTACAAATTTGAGCCCAGCCTAGGCAATTTACCAATTTAGGGAGAACCTGTCTCAAAACAGAAAATAAAAAGGGCTGGGGATGTAGCTCAGTATGAAGACTCTGGGTTCAATCCTCAGTCCAAAAACAAAACAAAACAAAACAAAACAAAACAGACCCTAGAGGAGAATTTGTGAATTAAGAACCTGCAAGATGAAAACCTGTGAGGTTATATGTGAAAGTAGATTGATTTTTGCAGGGCTGAGCATGGAACCCAGGACCTCATACACACGCCATATGTGCTTTGAACTACACCCCGGCTCCAGGGTGCTGGAGTCTGCTTAGAAAGACATTTATTCATGTTCAAACAGCAAAACTAAAATAGTAGTCTAAAGGCACTGCTGTAGATGTGCCGTACATTGTAAATAAATAATGAAGGGCACCATGGTTAATCTCCATGCCACGTCCCAGTCACTGGAGAAATGTTCACCCAGACAGGAAATGCTTGCGCAGATGGTCCTCAACCTGTGGTGGGCTTCTGCCGGATGAGACCACCATGAACTGCATACCGCAGGCTGAACGTATACCCAGGCTACACCTGGGGAGGTCTCAGCTCTGCCACTTGGCAAACTGTAGAGTCCTGCCTGTGTCCCCTCATGATTGCAGGGCTGTCTGGGAGCTGCTGGTCACTGAATTGTCCAGCATTGAGAGACAGGCCGAGGCCATATAGCATCAGCCTGGCAGAAAGACCCACATTCAAAACTGGAAGTATGGGTTCTCCTGAACGCAAACCATCTTCACACCACTGCCAGGTTGAAATGCTGCGCATCAAACTATCCGAAAGCCAGTACTGTCCGTGCAGTCGGGGGCCCACCGTGAACAGGCTGTGAACCCTGATTTCCTGCCCGAATGATCTACTTCTTTAAGCTTCCGTCTTTTGATCTGCAAAGTGAGAATAGTCCCCGCACCCCCACCCCGCCAGGTTGCTGACAAAACTGAACAAGGCCATTGATCCAGAGCGCTTGGCATGGGCACTCGGCCAGCGCTGGATCAGGGGGACCCTCTTCCTGCTCCCTAACCCAAAACTCAGAGCAGGGGAACGAACCTACCCAGACCTATGTGCCAGGTGGGTATCCTGGCTTGGGGGGGGGCTCACTCAAGTTACGCTCAGGGCTTTAGAAGGGGCTCCAGACTCTCTTCCCCGGGTTAGAATTCCACCTGCAGCGACGGAGCCTGCGTTCCACTGTGTCCGGGTGCCCAGCACAGTCCCTCCTCCATGAGGAGCCCCCTCGGTGGCTTTCCGGAAGCCCCAAGAGCAGACCCTGAGGTGCAGGAGGGTGCCCTGAGCTCCAGCAGCCGCGCCCAGGCCCAGGGGTCTGGGAGCCACCCACGGAAGTCCCGCAAGTTGCCAAGGCTGCGCTGGAAACCATCCCGCGCAGAAGCTGCCTGCCCAGTGCCTCTATTGGCACCGAGAGGCTGGAGCCAAATGGCAGAGCCGGGGATCCAGGCTGTGGGCTGCCAGGCCCGCCTGAGCATGCCCAGCTTCGGCCACGCTGCCAGTCCACAGCCTGCAGGGGCCTCTGGCCACGTCGGTCTCCCTCCTCCTCCTCCTCCCCTCCCCGCTCCTCTCTGTCCTCTCCTTTCTCTTCTCCCTCTAGCCTTCCTCCTTCTGTTCTCCTTTCCGCTTCCACTCTTCTTCTCTTCCCTGCTACCATCCCTTCTCTCCTTTCCTGGCCTCCCCCAGAGTACCTGAGCTCTCTATAGGGAGACTCTTTTCTGTATGGAGATATCTGTTAAGAGTCCACCCGGACTTCTCTAGCTTGCTCTTACAGCCCCGTCCCCATGAGCGTGTAGCCCCGCCCATGGCCAAGAAACCACGCCCCCACGTCATGCACCCTCAACCGTGCAATAAGCCCCGCCCGTGGCCACGAAAGCCACGCCCCGCGTCATGCACGTGTAGCTCCGCCCACGGCCATGAAGCCACGCCCATCCAACACATGCTCACAGCCCCGCCCCCATGCTCGCACCCGCCAGCGAGTCTACCGAGGCTTCCTGGTGGCTGCGCAGCCGTCCAGTCGCCTGGAAAGGGCTGACAGCCTCCGCAGCCCTGGTCGGGCAGAGCAAGTCCCCGGCCAGCTGGCGCGGGGATGGGCCCCAGCCAGGTAATTATTGCCTGGTGCAGAGGTCGAAAGCCGCAGCGCGGCGCACGCACTAATGAAACACAAATGGGACATCTGTGTTCAGGAGTTCAGCAAAGCATGGCAGCCCGACTTTGCCAAGAGTTTATGTACCGCGCGCTGAAGGCGAGTGGCGCCCCCGCAGTAAACACGGCCGAACCCGCGCCCCGCTTCCCCGCGGCCCCGGGCAGGCGGGGGCTTCTCCGGTCCCCAGGAAACAGGAGGGGGCGGGGGAGGGCCGAGCGTCCTGGGACGAGGAGGGGTCTGTCCGCAGGCTGGACTTTGGCACTCGCCAGGAGAGGTGCGGTGGGGTGTCAAGGTCCCCAGGTCCCCCGTCCGGCCTAGCTCGCTCTGCGCTCTGAGCACATCCCCTGGCTGACTCCGGCCCTGTCTGCTCTGGGAGCAACGAAGCCAGAGCGAGGTCACCGGGAGGGCGGAGCCCCCAGTCCAGAAAGTACGGAGGGTTGTCAGACGGAGGACACTGGCGTCGCCAAGAACCCTCGAGGTTCTCTCGGGGCTGCCTTCTGACCCTGGGCAGCCGTCACCCCTGCTGACCTCTGTGTCCACGCCTGTGAAGTGAGAATGGCTGAGACCCTTGTGATCCCTCAGGTGTCTTGGGGTGGCAGGGAACCCAAAGTGACTCTGACTGTCTTATCTGCCAGCAGAGCATCTCTTGGCAGAAGGGAGGACTGTGTTGTGCACAGAGGCACAGAGCAGCCTTGGGGACCTGCAGCAGGCCATGGTGGCTGTCACCTGCCTGGTCCTTCCTCAGCTCAACTCCAGCCTCCCTGCCCCCAAGTCTACCAACCTCCCTGCTGCCCTCTGTGTGGGCGGAGCCTGGGCTGGTGATGGAGCACTAAGGTCAGGACCCGGTATCCTAGCAAAGGTTTTACCAGCGCCGCTGCTGTTTCCTCAGTTAGGAAACCCTAAGAACGCTTTGTGGGCAAAGAAGATCCGCAAGCAAAGCATCTGTGTGACAGGTGTGGCAGACACTCTGGCTGCTGGCTCCAGGTCTGCTGCTCCTCCCTCTGCGTAGACACTGGGGGGGGGGGTGTTGGATTTGCCCAGGATCCACACATCCACCTGGCCCAGCCTCCAGGGAAGAGCATGTCAGGGTTGGGCTCCGATTCCCCTTGGCCTTGGGATTGGTAGCCCACTCTTTGGTCTAAGGTGGCCCACGGTAGGGGCGGGGGATAGGGAGCCTTCATTCTTTCTGCCTTTCTCGCTTAGTGTTTCCGTTACTTGCAGCCCAAGGCATCCCTTGGATCTGAGGAATGGCTTTCAGGTTCCATGGGGGACTGAGTCTGTCTGCAGGAAACGCTGCACAGGTCACAAACAGGGTCCTCTGAGGCCTTCGCCTTCCGTCCTCACACAGCTCCCATGGGGGGCTCCATGTCCCAGATAAAAGCGACCTGGGGACACTAGAGCCAGGGCTGAACTTCAGGGGGTGTCAGAGGGCGGTGAAGGACAGCACAAGGCCGTCTGTGACCCTACGGCTGGGAGGGACACTGAAGCCACGTTGGAGCTAGAGAAAGCCTTTGTGTGGCTGCAGTGGGCTCCCCGTGGCCCGGCACTGCGGGTGAGTCGGAGAATGACAGCAGCAGAAGCACCTTGCCCGATCTCATGCTGTTTCCAAGCATCCCGCTCTCAGATGGGGAAACTGAGGCACAGAAGGGCTAATGGGGACATGTCAATTGCAATTTGGTTTTGACCAAGATTTTAATCTTTGTGCTGAACTAAAAATGATGACCTCTCACCCAGAAGGAAACTGACAGGGTCACAGGACAAGTCTCTGGCATGGCATAGAAGTCAGGGGCAGTAGCTGACCCATTACTGAGCTGGCTCCTTCTCTAGGTCCCCGGGTGGGTGGGGGCTATGGTCCAGCACCCAAAGCCGGCACAGGGCCTGGCACTCAGGCCTGGCACCACAGGTCTTTGCTGGGTGAATGAGCTGGTGAATGCATTTGGAGCTGCCCCTCCTTCAGTGATTTTGGGAGTGTCTGTGAGGTGTGGTCGAAGTGTAGAGAACGGCAGCCCGTGAACATGTCAGTGTGTCCGCATCCAGCTCATCCCTTAGCTCTGGCACTGTGTGCCTGCTGGCTCTTCCTCCAAGCCAAAACGACCACGGCAGGCAAACGTTTTGAATGGACTGCAGCAGCCAGGACAGCACCCTTTGACACATGGGATACGAGAGGACCTTCGGGAACTCCTGCGGGAGGTGGCAGGAAGGGAGGGATGAGTGTTCACAGTCAGCGGGAGTATTTGAGGGGGTAAATTACGATGTGCAATGTTATGACCACTGTAACAATTTTAAAAAATTAAAAAATGTTCACCATAGATGTTGGCCACGTGGCGCAGGAGCATGATGCTGGCCACGGGCTGGATGGACAGGGGTCCACAGGGTCCCCTGGGTCCCGGAACCCCCTGCCCCAGGCTGTGCTTGAGGTTTCCATGACGGTGAAGGTTCCGTGGGGCTTGACTTTATATTGCCAGCATTGAACTTTGCTCAAAAGTGCTCGGTCGGCAGAAAGAGGAGCAGCAAACGGGCTTTCACGCGCTATTTCAGGTTTGCTGGCCCTGAACACTTACCACTTTCTGATGCATATAATTTGCCTGATGACTCAGTTGCATATATTTTAGTTTCCAAAGATAAACAGTTTTTGCATATTTCCCACAAATGGGGGTTATATTTAATAATCTTGGGATAGGAAGGCTGGAGGCAGGGGAGAAGAAGGTAGAGGGGAGCAGAGGGCTCCATCCTGGAAGCTGGGGTACAGTGGACTGGGGCGCTTGCTCAGGATCTGGGCAGGAGGGGGCTTCAGTCTGCAGGACCTTGGGTGGCGCAGGGCGGGCTGATGTAGGGCACGGTGAAGTGCCTGAGCCCAGCCCTGGGCAGCCTCACATCGGCCCTGGTCACAAGAAGGTCATGCTAAGAGCAAGGACACATTCCCACAGGCTTCTAGCCTGAGTGTCTGCCACTGTTGGGGAAGCCAGGTGTCACAGCCTGGAGACACTTTGGACCCCTGCGTGTGTGACAAGTGATGGAACCCAGTTCAAATGGACTGAGCCGATTCTTGCAACTAACTGGACTGAGGTACCTGGCTTCCGCCACAAAGAGATATCGTGGGGGCCTGGCCTGGCTCGGGTCTCCGAGGGTGTTCTGTCTCCACCTGGTGCCACGACGGCGGTTGGAGGCTTCCAGCGCAAACCAGGCTTCTCAGAAACAGCAAAGGGGACCCATGCTTGTCTTTCCTTTCCGCCCAGCTGGAAAGCTTAGAAAGGAGTCATCCAGTGAGTTGGGCCTGGCTTGGGTTACATGCGGATCCTTGAACTAAGAATCATGGTAAAATCGGTTAGCAGACGAAGTGGGGGGCATTATCTCCTCCCACCCAGGGGCCTTGTAGGGCCTCCTGCTGCTCCCCTGGAGCCTGGCACAGGACCTACTCTGCCCAATGGTTGTGAGCCCTTGCCTTGCACCCTGGTTTTGTGCTCTTCTTGTCCTTTCTTTCCTCTGCCTCTAGGAGGCGCTGTCTCCAAAATGGGCTGCTCCTTCCCCTGGCCCAAACAAGGAGACACCAGGAACAGCACCATGGCTAACAGGAAGTTGGCCTGCGTTCCTGCAAGAGACATGCTAGAGGATGGAAGAGGAGGAGGAGCAAGAGGACGAAACTGCAGTGACCTCACCTGGGCGCTTGCTGTGTGCCTGGCCACCTGAACACAATAGGAGGGAAACTGAGGCACCAAGAACACAGGAAGGCAATTTTTCCATCTGTGGCCACCCAGCTGTCTAGGAGAGGCCAGAGGCTGGGACAGTGGAGAGAGAGAAAGAGGGACACCCGTGGGTGGGGCCAGTACCCATTCAGGCCCTCTCCTCCTCTGCAGACCCTGGGCCATCGAGGCCTCTGCCATCTCAACCCACTGCTCTGCTCCTGCCTCGGGGTGGGGGGCTCCTTCACGGTGTCTGTGCTGGAAAGGCGCCAGGGACTCCCCATGCCGTGCGGGCTGGGCTTGGCCGCCTCCTGAGTTCTTCCCTGTAGAGTCCCCGGCTGGAGCCAGCAGTGTGGGGGGAGCAGAACCCCGAGGTCCAAGTGTCCCCACGGCAGTGAGCCCTGCGAGGTGGTCCACAGCCACGGAGTCCAGCAGGGAGGCAACAGGAGCCGCAGTTTGCTCTGTGTGGACTTGGGGGTAAGGAGGTGTATCCCTGGCGGGGCGGGAGAGCTGCAGTAAGGAGGCGGGGTGTGGGGGCACCACGCAAGGCTGCTCCTCACCGCTCCTTGGTTCTCTTCCCAGCTTCTTAAGGAGGTGGCTGTGGTCATCCTTGTCTCCACCTTTGTGGTCTCTTAGCCTATGAGGATCACAAAGCACTGCAGCCCTGCTCTTCCCCTTGAAGGCTTCCCCTGTCCTCGTGAGGACAGATGTGGGGTCGGGACAGGCCTGGTGCGTCCTCAGGCCAAGGGGCTGGGCGGACCTGGCTCCCCCTCCCGTCCAGTGCTGGCCCAAGGAGGCACTGGCCTGGCCTTCATGTGTGCAAGCAGGGCCGGGTCTTGAGTAGGACAGAGGTTCCGATGCTGCTGCCCTCTGTGGCTGGCCACCACCCAGTTCTGGCCCTTGGCAGCTGCCAGGTGGGCACTGGGCACTTTTCTTGCTTGGTCCTTGTTGACATGGGAAAAAATGAACCGTGGGACATTTTGCTATTTTCTCTTCTGTGGGTGATTGCCTTTTCATCCACATCCATGCTTTTTTTTTTTTTTTTTAGACAAGGTCTTACGATGTAGCCCAGGCTGGTCTTGAACTCACAGAAAGCCTCCTGCCTCAGCCTCCTGAGTGCTGGAATTACAAGTGCGTCACAATGCCTGGCTCTCTCATTTCTGATTTTTTTTTTTTTGTACCAGGGATTGAACTCATAACATTGTGTTTGCCAAGCAGGCACTTATGCTGCTGAGCTAAATCCCTGGTCCCCTCATTTCTGTTTTTGAGATTTCCTCAACTTGGCCTTCTGATCTGTCTACTGAGTCTGAAATTCCTTCACTCACATTCTAACTTCCCGGGCCCTTTTGCTCGCAGTTGCTCCTTTTGTGGTTGTCATTGCTATGTAAGAGATGTAGTATTTTCTGTTATTTCTCTTGCTGTTTTCTTAGAATTCTTTCCTGGCTTAGGAACTTTTTCTACTTTTGCATGCAAGGCTTTTCTCCGGCTCTGTGGCTGGTGCCTGGAGGTCCCTGGCTGCCCCTCCATACCTATGGTCCAGACACTAACATACAGAGGAGACTTTTCTCAGTTTGAGGGGCAGGTTTAGAGAGTACACTTTTCATTATTGAGTGATTTGGTGGCAAACTGGCTGCTATTGAAGGAGCCCCCCAAATGTTACTATCTGTAATCTTTTGTTTTCTTTTCTTCACTGTGTGGCTGTGTAGTTCAGGCTGGCCTTGAACTCACCATGTAGCCCAGGCTGTCCTTAAACTCATGGAGATCCTTCTGCCTCAGCCTCCCTAGTACTAGGATTAGAGATGTGATCACCATGTCCAGCTGTAATCTCATTTCTGTTGGACAGTTTCTGCCAGGGTGAATCTCCAGATCTCTTGCTGGGGATGGCAGGGTGTGCAGGTAACCAGACTACTGAGGTCCTTTTTTATTGTATGCTTTGTTTTCATCTTTGAGACAGGGTCTTCTTATGTATCCCAGGCTGGCCTCAAACTTGGTGTTCTCCTGCCTCTGTCTCTGGTTGCCAAGATTCTGAACCAAAGGAGAAGAGATTGGGGGCTCCATCAGGCTTTCTGTGCAGACTTTCTCTTAGCTCCCTTTTTTTAGTAGCATCTTTCCTGTGCTTGGGGTTGTTGAATGTATAACACATCTCATTTTCACCACAAAGTAAACATGGTTTCTGCCTTCTGTTGGGGTGGGAGGTGCAGTTGCACAGAAGCACAGGCTGGGAAGAAGCCTGGTGGTAGAGCACTGTCTCCTACTTCCTGCTTCCTGCTTCCTGCATACCAGCGCATCTCAGTCTCCGCCCCTGTGCATCATGGGTCTTCTGGCCCTGACACTGGCTGGTCCCTTTTGGTGCTTTTGTCCCACTCTGAGGATCAAGAATTCTTAAGTCACTTCCCAAACCATCCCTCTGTGGCCTTTGAGTTTGAGTTCTACAGTTCCATGGGCCACACCCCAGCTTCTTTATTCCGAGGCTCTGTTTTGGAGTAGACCGATTTCAGTGCTGGTCACCTGCTTGTGGGCCTGGCTGCTGTGTTCCAGGTCGTTCTCACGACTGAGAACATCTGCTACCACCGTGCAAATGACAGCCTTCGGGTTCTGATGCTTTTGGCTGCAGTTTCGTCACTGAGACGCAAAGCTGTGACCCTGGGTCCTGGCCAAGAAGTCCTGGGCCAGTTGCACTTTTTTCTTCTGGGGTGATTTGTCTTTTCTGTCCTGACCTCCCGAGAGCCGGTTTTCTCTCGCTGCCCTGTAATTGAACTGCACGGTGTTGCAGTACTGATGGCCCCTAACTGAGTTTTTCCGGAATGGTGTACACAAGTATTTTTGCACCTGTTTATAAATCGGTCCTTTTCAGATAAATCTCCTTGTGTTATTTCTTTACATTTCCCGTTCCATTTGTTGGAGTCTTTCCTTTAGGGACCTAGATTTCTTTTCTTTTCTTTTCTTTTTTCCCCTTTTTGGGGGCAGCACTAGGGATTGAACTGGGGACCTTTGTACCAGGCTACATCTCCAGCCCTCCACCTTTTAATTTTTAAATTTTTTTTTATTTTGGAGATAGTAGAAATACAACAGAACAAAACCAGTTGAGACACTGCAGTGAAACTGGTGCAGAACTTCACAGCAGGTTACTGGGATAACAGTAGGTACCATAGTATATCTTCACAATAGTTGTCTAGCCAATTAAGTATAGCAAAATCAAACCAAAGGCAGAACATTATAAAACCAATCAAAAGACAATATTGAGTAGAGTAAAGCAATTAATCATAATGAAACAAAACAGTGAAAACAACATTTGCTTTCAAATGGAAGACAGAGGAGATCCCCATACTTGCTGTGTTGCATACAGTCATCCTCCCAAGAGATGCTCAGACCTCTGTCCCCAGTTGCTAACGGGGTAGTGGTGGTGGTGTTTAGGATGTTTGATTCCCAGCCCAGGCACCGGTAGGCTCACAGGAGACACTGCTCGGTCTCCTCCTGGCTCATGCTGGAGGAAGGCACTTACCCCGCCTTTTAATTTTGAGACAAGGTCTTGTTAAGCTGTGAAGTTGCCCCTGCAGGGGCTTAAATTTGTGATTCTTGTGTCTCAGCCTCCCAGAATGCTGGAATTACGGGGGTGTGCCACCACAATAGTCTGTGACCCACGTTTCTTGTGTTGTACTCCTCTTACCATTTTCGTATATCCATTCTTCCTGCTAACCGTAACCTCTCTATTTCATCTACAGTCATTGACTTTCTCAAGATTTTCCAGTCTCCCTCCCTCCTTCTCTCCTCCCTCCCTCCCTCTCTTCTTCCCTCCCTTCTTCCTTCTATCCTTCCTGCCTTTCTTTTTCTTCTTTCTTTCTGAGACATTCTCACCATTTAATCCAGGCTAACCTTGAACTCGTGACCCTCCTGTCTCAGCCTCCCAGATTGCTGGGATTACAGGTGTGCACCACCACGCCTGGCTTCTTTTCCAGTGTGTCAGCACTCTCGGTGGGAGGAATGTCTTCTAGCCCTAATATGAAAGCTGATTGTTGCACTTATAGGCCTGGTTTGGCTTCGATCTGTTCTCTTAGGTCCTCAGAACCTCCCTTTTCATCCTGTCCTATTGTTTTATTCTCTTGTCTTTGTATTCTTGTTTTATCATTCTTATTCACTATTCAATACTAAGGATTTTCCTCCTCCCTGAGCTGTTTCCTTTGCTCCCATCCCTCTCCTACTTGAGTCTCATCTGCTAGTTTCAGGCCCTGCCTGCATCCTGTGCCCTGCTGGGGTGGCATTAGGGTCACACCCGTGACCTGTGGTGTGTGGGTGACTTCCTGGCTCCTTTCAGGAGGAACCTGGGGTGGGCTTGCCCTCGTTCTGAGGGAGTGTGGAATTTGGTCTGCTTTCTTGTAACTGGGCACGGCCAGGGTGTGTGGGGTCAGCTCAGCGGGGAGCAGTGGTCTCGTTGGGCTGGAGACCCCCATACTTTGTTTATCCTCTGCCCAAGTGTCCCCTTAGCTGTGGCTTCAGGTGGTTTTCCTGGTTTGGTGTCTACCTGAGAACTGCCTACTGGAGACTTGGGGGGGGTCCCCTCTGACCTTTCTAATGAGCCTGTTGGGGATTAGGGCAGAAGAAAGGGTGCGTGTGAGCTCTGGGGTGGTGATAGGGTCAGAGGCTTGGTCCTGGGCGATGTCCGCCTCTCCGTTCGGTGTGTTCCCTGGCCCCTGCTGGCCCCTGCTGGCCTCCCAGGCTCGGGATGCTCCCGCAGGGTGTGGGTAGGCAGTGAAGAGGATTCTCAGGAGAGGCATCTTCTGAATGCCTGGGAGCAGGCTGCGCCACAAGGCCTGTCTCCTACAGGGTCCGTGACTGGCTTCAGGACTCTGTAAGCCGCAGGGGTCTGAGGGTACCAGAGGGACAGGACTCCTCTGGCCCAGTCCTTGTGCCATTTCCTGGAGGGGAGGGAGGGTCTGTTACAAACCCCGCTGCCCAGAGCGAGTGGACTGGAGCACAGGGCTGCATGTGCCTCATTTGTCTAACAGCCCCTGGGCTTAGGCCCTCCTGCTGGGAGACTTTCCAGGAAACAGGGTGCCCGCACCTCCTCTTCCCCTTCTGAGCACTTACTGCTCTGCCCGTAACTGTCTATCACACCTCACCAGTGGCCTTGAGCATGGACCCCCCCATCTCATGTCCTCCGTGGCCAGCACACAACAGGTGCTCAGTAAACTCCTGCCAATGGACAAGTGAGTCCAGGAAGACAGAGGGGTCTCCGATCTTTACAGGCCTCTCTCCATCCTCACAGGGACAGCTGGAGCACAGGGGCGCACCTTCAGAGAGCCGCCCCTTTAAGGCTCATCGGCTTCATGCATAATCACATAGTTAAGTAAAATTTATGTTGGCTGGAATTGGCTGGGCTCCCCGAGGGCAGCATAAAGCGGAGAGATGCTCCGTTCCTGTCCCCCCACCTTGAAAAAGAGTTTGCGATTCTTTTGTGGCAACGGCGACGAGTTCCTGGCGGCACAAGGATGCTTCCTTACTGGTCCACAGATGACGGATGGTGGATCC
>PVJX010047552.1:0-11825 GCA_004027295.1 Dolichotis patagonum
TGACACCTGGGCCCCTGTATCAGAAAGACCTGTCTGTTCAGTGACAGCGCTGTGGACGCCAGCAGCAGACAGGTTCGCTCCAGAAGAGGCCAAGAATCAAGGACCCAGGAAGGGACTCGGGTCCCCTGGACATTCGGGTTCAAGGGAGGTTTCTAGACGCATCGGTGATATGTCATCCTAGAGGAGCAGGTGACCCAGTGGTCACAGGCTAGTGTCACCAGGAAGTGCTCATTCTCTCCAACCCCAGCTGGGCAATGACCCTTGGGTCCCCGCCTTCAATTGGAGGCTTGCCTTGATCACATTGACACTGGGGAAACTGAGGCAACAAAACCATAGAGAGTTCTGCCACCACCCTGGATCTCCTCAGGAGAATTTCTTATTCCAGCAGAGTAAGGTGAGAGCTGGCACTCTCTTTCTGACACCAGAAATGGCTGGTAACAGTCTACGTGATTAACGTCATTAATCCAGCACCTAGAGGACATGGCATCAACCCCTCATGCAATGAGTGAGGCTCAGAGAGGCTTAATCTATCGTTCAAAATTATCCAACAGCTGGGAGCAGGACTCGGAACCTCTGTTTCTCTGGTTCGTGCTGGCCTGGCCCACACTGGTGAGAGGAAGTTGCTGTAACCCAGCGCCTGGGACTGAGAGAGGTTTCGAAGTGGTGGGCTTGGTGAAGCCAGACCAAGGGGAAGGGCCTTGGTGTGTGTTTGTGCCTCTCCCAGCAGCTTCTGCAGAGAGCTGCCTGACAGGCCCAGCTGGTCGGACTGGGGACAATATTGTGGCAACCCGGAGGCTGAGTCACCAGGTTTTATGGCTGGTGGAAAATGCAAAGAGAGAGACAGGTTGGCTGGGGTGGTGGGAAAGAAATGATCTTTGTATTATAAACGTAGACGCTAAGACTGAAGTCAGAAGTGTGTCGCATAGATCCGGCCAGCGTGGCTGGGTTTCCCCGGTTTCTAGAAAACAACAGAAGTACTAACAATTAGGTGAGCAGCAGCCGATGTTCTAAGGAGCACTTTATGATGCATCCGGGTCTCTCCTGGGTCCTCTCTACACATCAGAGGGTTCGATCTTCACCAAAACCTTATGGGTAATTTCTAAGGCCCAGAGTGGTTGAAGTCCATTTCCTAAATCATACAGCCAGTAAATGGCAGAGACAAGATTTTAAAATGTAGACAGCCGGACTCGGGAGTCTGAACTCACAACTTCAGACTGTCCTTCTGCTACGGAATAGCATGCATTCAACCAACTTGGATCTACTTGCTCACAATACTTTGGATTAATAATGAATTCACTGACATGAAATCATCCGGGTACACTGTGTCCGCTTCCTTGCTCAGTCTTGTATTTCTGGACTGCCCCTTGTATTAGTCGTAGCTTTTGGTTGTGGAGTAACTGTGCATGGTGTAGTTTCCCCCTGACAACTGTGGAAAGGCATTTGGGTGCCCTGCACCCCACTTGGCACTCTGGTCAACTCCAATTTTTTTTTTTGTACAGAGAATCGAACTCAGGACCTTGCACTTGCCTAACAGGTGTTTATGCTACTGAACTACATCAAAGGCGACTCCAATTTCTTGTTCTCCAGAGATACAGCAAGTGTCTTGCTTTTGTCCTGCCCTGTGCTATTCCCTATGTTGGAAACACCTTTCCCATCTTTCTTTGGACAAATTCCCACACTTATCCTGCAAAATGCTGCTCAGATCATATCTCTTGAAGTTCTTTGCCTGCCTTACGTAGGTTGCTACTTGGGTCCTCTCCCACTAAAGAGTTCTTTCCATGTATCAATTTATCTACGTGTGCATTTGTTTTTTCGATCAACTGCCTCGCTTGTGGAGGGTAGGCAGGAGGACCGTCACGAGTTCAAGGCCAGCCTGGGTTACATAGTGAGACCCTGTCTCAAAAAACAAACAAAACCTTCCTGCCATGAAGTGACACACACTGATGACTCTCAGGACCCTGGGACTCTGGGATCAGACGTCCTGGACCTGGGCTCCTTCTTCCAGAGCCTCCCGCCAGCCTGCAGCCCGGGGCTGGGGCAGGGTCAGGTATGCGATAGAAACTCCACGGGAGAAAGCCCCGGGCTGTGACAGGATGGGTTGCTCAGCTCCCCGCTGCCGGTACCGGGAAGCCACCCGCAGTTCTGGTCACACAGGGCACCCCAAGGTGGCAGCTTACTTTAGCAAACCCAGCAAGGGAGAGGGTCTGTGGGTGCCTGCTTAAGGCCTCTTCCTGAAGATGGTCTCGGGTCTCAAGGACGCCAGGAAGTGAGGACCTGGGGTCATCTCGAGGACTGACAAGTGATACACACTGGCCGATTCCCCGATTTCAGCAGAGCCTCCTCCTACTGACACACCCCAAAGTCTCCACTACCACAAATACAAACAAACAAACAAAAGGTGCCACTGCCTCTCAGCCCCAGACAGCTGGAGCATGCGGCCCCCTCCAGTGTGGTGGGCCAGCATGGTCACCTGCTGGGACGGTCAGCAAATAAATCCGGCGTCCTGCCTTTGAACCTTGCTGCACAGCAGCAGAAATGCATTATGAGCTACAGATCAGCACGTGCTTCTTCAACCTGTAGGTTCATCAGCAGACGACTGGACCAAGAAAATATGGCATATGTGTACAGTGGAGTACTACTATGCCGTAAAGAAGGATAAGCGTGAGTCACTGGTAAGACTTGAGATAAACCAGACACACAAGCTTACATGTCACATAACTTCGCTGATATGAGAAACCCTACCTATAAATAAATTAAAAAGTAAAATGAAAGGCAGATGATAGGAAACAAAGAGACAGAACTATTGCAATGGGGTAGGGACCAAGGGATGGAGAGAAGGGTGAGGAAGGGGAGGGAAGGAGATGGAAATAGAATGAAGCTGTGCCATGCACAGGGGCCAACTCTCTCCCATGAATGTAATCCTTAGGTACTGCCAACAGGGACTTTCATTTGAAAGGCACAGACTTTGGGGTCTACTCTCATATCATCGCCCCCAGAAGCAGATTGAGCTCTGCTTACAGTGAAATGACGGTACCTGCCCGAGATGAGGCAGAATCACTCAGCACTCAGCACCCGTGAGCCTGAGTTTTATCTGTTTGTTGTATAAACGCTCACCGTACCTTTTCTGAGGGCCAGGCGCTATGACTGGGCACACTGCTGGGGCAAGACACTCATCCCTCTGAGCCTCAGTCTCCCCACCTGTGAAATGGAGCTGAGACAGAATCTACTTCGCAGGGATCCGGGGGTGCTGGGAGAAGAAAATGAGATGATGGATTGTGACCCAGGAGCACGAGCCCGGTGGAGGAGCAGGTGAAACCCGGCCTGCTTTACTGCAGAGACTTGTGCTTTTGTTCAATGAACCCGGGGGCTCTCTACCACGCAGCTACATCCCCAAGCCTTCTGGGATGTTGCGACTGATGTCCTTTAGGTACCCAGGCCAGCCTGAAAGTTGGGACCCTCCTGTCTCAGCCTCATAGCTGGGATGACAGACATGCTCCACTGCACCTTGGACAGCTTCTACTGCTTTGGGTCTTCACGACGTCTCCAGAATGTGAGCTGCCGACGTGAGCCCACAGCAAATGCATTCTCTCTTTTTCATTAACATCTGCTTTCAGGTCTCCATGGACAGAGCTCAGCCATCGACGCAGAGGCCACCGCAATGAACCCTCCTTCGGGGAAATTCAATCACCTTTGCAAAAGTGGTTCACGAGGCTCTTCTCGGAGTCGACTCAACAAATACACACAAAAGTCCAAACAGCATTAAGTCATCAAAGCGGCCACCATCGATCAGGGTTCCTGGCGACCTTTGGGTAACATACCTACACCTGCCATTTAGAGGAAGAATAATGGCTGACGCAAGTCAAAGTGCAGAAATCCAAGGCAGACAGAAAGAGAATCACGACTAGCTTTGGAGGACGAGGGGTCAGGAAGAGCCCTGGGGTCCCAAGGCAAACAGGGAAGGAAGATCATAGGAACCAGCTTCTCCCCGCCCTGCTGGCTGGTGGAACACAGGACTATCTCGGCTGCTGAGGTCCTGCGGGCCTCACCAAGGCCATTCAGCTGACAAAGGTGAAGATCAGATTCTAGGTCACCTGCCTGCCAGTTGCAAAGATCTTACCACTTCTTATGGTTTGTGTCTGGGTATCCCCCAAAGTCTCATGCAGTCATGGGGAGTGGCTGGATCTAGAGTTTGTGATTGCTTCATGCTCCAATGCTGGGAGTAAGGATGTGAGCGCTACACCTCCCCTAGGGCAGGTAGCCTGCATAGGATGTAGGGGACCGAAAGGGGTCTGTTCTGCTTTTCTCTTGCTGATTTTGCTGTCTTCTGCCACCATGAACTATTCTTCTCTGCCATAAACCACCCCGCCTTGGAGCCAGCTGATTATGGACTGAAACCTCCACAAACTGTGAGCCAAATAAACCTCTCCTTCCTTAACTTCGGGAGGCAGGTATTTTGTCTCAGCAACAAGAAAAGTAACTAAGACTCTGCTTTACCTGCACAGCTGTACCCAGCCCAGAGGAGCTTCCAAACTCCAAACTGTTCTGACTTTACCACTGCCAAATGAAGTGTCATTAAAATTACTCACAGATTTGTAATCAAAATGACACAGTGCATAGGCTACAAGCCCCGTGAGGGTGCGGATTGGCCTTTTTCCTGTCCCATTCATTGCTGGTGTTCACCCTGTAGTGAACAGTGGCAGCTGGCACCCTGGGGACCCTTGAGACATTTTGGGGTAGTGAGATGTCAGCAGCAGCTGTCCCTGGAGTCAAGAAGCCCACGGGCCCATACAGGGCTGGGGAGGCTTTGTTCCCTACACAGTGCCCATCTTGGAAATGGAACCATAGATGCCTGGTGCACTGGTTGGACTAAGGCAAATTCACAGCCTCTGCAAGCCAAGCCCTTGAGATGAGGGTGGAGGCTGGAAGACTGTGCAGGTGGCAGAAGGGATTCGAAGGTTTGGACCTCCGTCCCTTGCATCCCAAAAGTGCCCTTCCTTGGCTTATGCTGTCACTGACACCAAGAAACCCCTCGCCTACCTCTGCATGTTCATAGCCCGTCTCTACTTGGAAACCCCGCTGTGTGTAGCCCTTTTATGGGCACACTTTGCCTTCACCTGCGCAGAAGCACCCCCTCCCTCTTTAGTTGACCCCCCATGCACCCTTTAAGACGACGTTCTGAAGCCCACGAACCTTTCCTGACCCTCTGAATGAGATCGGGTGTTCCTGCCCCCTGTCCTTTCATAGCAGATTGTCCTCTCTTTGTTGTCTTCTCCCTCTGGACTGTAAACTTCATGGGGCCCAAGACTACATATGTCCTCTTTCACCACGTCATCCCCGGCACTTAGGAAGAGGCGTGAGGAGACAGGTGGACGAATGGGCAAGTGGGTCAACACATGGACAAGTAGATCAATCAGTCAGTCAGTGACTGAATGTCTCAGTGAAAACAATAAACAAATGATGAACAAGCAAAGCACTAAATCAGTGAATGTCATTCACAAAGCATATATCTGTCCTCCATCAAGTTGTTGAACTTATTTCTCTAAGACAGACTAACGTTCAAAGTGTGACGTCTAGAGCCAAGATGCCTGAAATTTATTCACCTCCTATGTGACCTTAGCCAAGCTACATTAACATCCCCAGGCCTCAGTTTCCCCACCTGCAATCGAGGGTGATCGTACCTTTCATAAGGCAGTTGTAAGTTGAAATGAGATAATGTATGTGAAGTGCTTGGTTAAGCAGCTGGCACATCGGAACCGCTCAGTGGTATGAGCTTGGATTGCTTTGACATTCTGTTCCTTAGAATGAGAATTGTCAAATTGTCTTCATAAAGCCCAGTATGTAACACAGATTATGTTCTCCAGAATATCAAAGAAACAACTGGGTATTTTCAACCTTTCTTCCAGGACACTTCAAAATTATGAGAGTCAGTTATGTTGGTGTTATAAAGAGAGCTGAAACGATACCATGGCTAAAGATGGTAGCCTGTGTGAGGCTGGACCCTGGAAGACCCTGGAAGAATTCTAGGAAGGACATTATTGGGTCCACTGACAAAGCTGGGGGCAGATGAGAGAGCATCGGTGTTAAATCCTGAAATTGGAAATAATGATATTGCTGAGAGGCCAACCAGGTGCTTTAGAGATATACACTGAAAAATTTAGGGTTCAAAGATACATGCAATTTATCATGAAAAGGTTCAGAAAAAATTATACACATATGTATGTACACACGTGAAAGGTAAAAGGAGCAAATTAAAGTAAGTAGAACCTTAAGACTAAGTAAACCCGGATAAAGGGCATAACCCAGGGTATACTTTGCACTGTTATCCTTGAAACTTTCGTGTGTTTAAAATTATATCCAAACACAAGGAGTTCTGAAAATCGTGAGATGACTCTGGAACCACAGTATGTTGTAGGTTTTCAAATAGTAATTACATCTGAAGAGGCCCCAGTGAACTAACCTTGGGGAGAGAATCAGCTGATAAGCCCACAGAGGAGGCGTGATTTCCCATCATCCCTCACGGCCAACGTTGCTAACCAAGATGGCGTCCTTTCTTGGCAATGCCAGACACAGCCTCAATATCCTTCTCAACCCAACTACTGCCTGTCAAACAGATTTGGCCCCTGAGGTGAACCAGCAATGGATGAAGCCCAGCCCAAAGACTTTTCTATTCTCTCAAGAGTCAGATGAAGTGCCTTTCTAATGAAGGCACTCCTCCTACAACACCTAAGTAGACAGTCACAGGTCACAGGTCACAGGTCACAGGTCTTTTTGGTCATTTATCACCACCACAACTTAGAACTGACTTTATTTTACTGAAAAGAGGGACTGTGTCAAATATGTCTATGTCTAAATACCAGCTCTGCCACCTTCTGACCTTCACAAGTTGCTTTACCTTGCTGCATCTGAGTTTTTCCATCTATAAAAAAAAGGACTAAAAAAAACCTAGACTATTGTGAAACTAGGTAAAGACCATGAGCATCTTGTACTCCACAGATAAATTATATGGTTATTGTGATCGTGATTACCAACATCATCACCACCGTCATCTCTTCCCCTCTCATTCTCTGCAATTACCCCGCTAATGGAGCTTTGTTTCTCTTCAGAGGGTGGAACGCTTGCCTCTGCCCCAAACATTTCCAGCTTGGGTATTTCAACAACCCACGAAGCTCTCCTGCCTTGAACCGGAATCAGGCTGGAGTTTCAAGAGAGCAGTTACAGGTCCATTTCCTTCAGTTATCAGCGAAAGGTTAAGTGCCCCGACCCTCAGCTCCAGATGCCTTCCTGCCGGCCAGTGTGGGGCCCCCATTATACCCCGGGGCAGGGGAGCAGAATCCCTGGCTTCATTCTCTGCCTCGGCCCTCCAGCTAATAGAACCTCAGCCTCTCTCTTGAGCGCAAAGCGCTCTCTCCAGGCTGAGCCAACCCATTTAAATGGCACTCACGACTCCTGCCCGCATGCCGTGGGCTCCAAGGACTGAAAGGAGCCACGGCAATAAAATCTATTAGGTCTCCTTTGTCCCATCTTGTCGTGAACTTCTAAGAAAAAGGCACTAAGCGGATCAGTACCCAGAAAACCTTTATAATTGTGGCTCCCACGCAGCAAATGAGGATGATTACCAAGGCAACCACCCAATCATTCCGGCTGAGGGCAGAGGGAGTTTAGGCCCAAAGAGGCTGTTGCAAACCTCTATTGCGCTGTAATCAGAGAGTAACCAACATCCTAAAAGGCCCTTGTGTAAAAACAGGAGGGATGGCAGAGGAGGGAGAGAGGAGCAGGGGGAAAAAATTAATTTCCTCTCATTTCCTGCCTGCCGCATTGATTGTGGTCCAAAGGCCGGAGCATACGCTTTGGCCTTGCACCTGCGGCCACGGAGCGGGCGGCCGAGCCGAGCTGCTGTCTTCTCTGATGCAGGCGTTTATTTGTTTAGCTCGTTTCTCCTCTGGGCTCAGCATCTGCGGTGCAGACCTCCAGAACCAGTGACCGCGGTATCAGCAAAACGAAAAAAATCCACGAGGGCAGCCCGGGGCCCCTGGGTCAGCTCATGGTCCCAGCGACAACAATCACAGGGCTCCTTTCCCCACGCTGCCTTCCACACCTCGGAGCTTGGTTCTGCCTGGTCACTTTGTTACCGAAGTCACCCTGCTCCTCAGGGTCTGCTCTGAGTCTGTGTTGGGAATCGGGGTGTCAGAGGAGGGGGACCCTGGGAGGATCCATCTTGGGGACTTCGGGGACTCTGAGGGCAAAATGAAGGGGGCACCAACACCTTCTTCCTGGGCCTCACGAGGCTCCTGGGGTATCGTTATTTTGGTGAGCGTTGGTCTTCAGTTCACAGCCTCCGTGGTCTTAAAATTGTAGCTGAGACCCCTGCCTCCAGACCCCTTGACAATGAAAGCAAAGCATTTTCTATCCCGCCCCAAGTTCACTGATCTTCCTGGGAGAATTACCAAAGCTGCCCAGTGAAAGAGGAGGCTGTTTACTCCAAGAAAGGAGACACTAAAGAAATGTCCACATGGAAAGGGAGTAATATTCCTGGCCCATAGGAGGAGACCAGCCCAGCAGAAGCTATGGACTGGGAGGAACACAGTGTGTGACAAAACCACTTCCGGCAGGAGGAAGCTGTGTCTTGTCTCCACTCTCCCACCAGCAGGTCCCCTGGCCCATCCCGACATAAGCCGGGGGCCACAGGGGTGCAGCTCAGCTCTCCAACCCAGAGCAGGGTGAGAAGGATGGAGAGTGGATGTGAGGGTTGAGGAAAGGCAAACAGATGGCAAGGAGCACATCGGTGTGTCCATTTCACAGATGGAGATACTGAGGCCCCAAGAGACAAGTAAAGAACCAGCTTGCCCTGCCACCAAGGGTCAGTTTGAGAACTTGAATGCATATCTGCCTGGTCCTAACGTCCTATCTATATCAGGAATCTAGCTATATCAGGAAGGTGTATCAGGTGGGTAACACAGAGGGAAGTTATAGCACAGGAGGGCCTGGGACAGTGGCTTTCAGCGTGCACTTGGACAAGGGTCATGGTAGCTTGTGGATATGCAAACCCCCAGACTCCATGTGAGCATGCTGATTTACTGTCTCAGGGACGAGGGCTTGGGAATTACATTACTGACAAGGACCTGGCTGACGTGGGTGCGAATGGTCCAAGACCTTCACTCTGAGCAACGGTCGTACAAGAACGCAGACACAGGACATCGCCATCACATAGAGTCACTCACAGCAGACATAACACCACTCACAGGCACTGCAGAGCCAACCACGAGCACTTTATGTCCATAGGGACCAAGCAAGGTGACACATCCATGCCACGCCTCCCCAGAGACCAAACCCAGAGCGGCCCAAAGCATTCCTGTTCTTCAGTGTCATCGGCCACCCCAAGTTCACCAAGCCATGGCCACCAGCGTTTCACCATCTTGGCTGTGTTTCTGTGAGGCCTAAAGACCCCTTGGGAACATCAGCAAGTTTATTTTTTATATAACTCTTCAAGAAGATGAAGCAGATGAAGAAATGAGAGGTTCTGGGTTTTCTTTGTTGTCTACCAAAGAAAACATTCAACAGGACAAGCTTTGCTGCTTTCTTTGGGGCTGGGCCGGTGTTGGGTTCCGTGGTTGGGGATAGAGCTGGTAGTTTTGGCATCCCGAGGTGCAGACCAAAGGGTACTCAGATGCCTGCAAGAAGGAGCTGGGGAGGTTACCTATGACAGGAACCGGAGAGCTCACATCCGTCCAAAAGGGACAACTTCACCGCCATTCCCTGCGTGGCCCTGCAGGCTGGGGGAATCTGCTCTTTTTAAATGAAGGCAAGTAACAAAAACAGGCACCTTGACAGCCACGAAGAGACCACGTTTGAAGGCCACCACTTGGTAACCTCTACTTCAGACACAGCCGTTCAGAACTGCCAGGCTGCGGGCCAGGAAGTCAGAAGACAACATGAGCTTCGTTGCTGACTCAGTCTGTCCTGGGGCCAACTCCTATCCCCTCTCAAAACCCCAGATTCCTCGTCCGTTTACTGAGGATGAGGAAGATGGTCTCGGTAACTGGGTTCCAGGACCTTCCTGACTTGATACACTTTTCCCTCAAAAGAGAAGCTTTCATTTCTGAGAAGTTTTGACATGACCTTTGCTTTTTCCTTTGCCATTCTCTCCCACTAACATCTGTATCCTCTCCCCATTTTGTTTTACTTTCTGAACAATCAAGATTAACCAAAGCTTACGAAGTATCAGTCACTACAAACCGTCAAGGACAATATAGAATCTCCAATATAGGAAGAATCTTCTAGGCCCACAAGAAAGGAAGTAAAGGCACCACCTTCCCTCCCAGCCCCTGTCTTTTTACTTACTGGTCTACTCCGTTCCTCCTGGCCTTGAACCCCTGGCAATCCTCCTGCCTCAGCCTCTCAAGTGTTAGGACGGCGGGTCTGCACCACCACACCTGGGCTAGCCTGGACATGTCACTTGAGTCATTTTGCTTGTCAGGGTGTCTCCTATGAATTTATAGGCAATATATTGGGAGTCAAGATAACATAACTCACAAGGCACTACTAATAACCTACCCTTGGTGCACATCGGGAGATGCGGATTTCACTGAGATAGGAGGGTTGAATTCTAGAGCTCTTCAGCACGACAGTCTGCTTAGCCGACAACAATGTGTAGGATACTGAAAATTTCCATCTCGAAATACAATATGGACGCACCAGTTAATTAGCTCAACACAGCCACTCCACAATGGGTATGTATCTTAAAGCATCGTGTTGGGCACAATAAATTATACACGATTTTTTCAATTAATGAAATGACTTTAAAAAGTAATGATGATGTCATACTGGATATAGTGTGACCTGAGGACTCTGGAATATTGAGACCCTGGCCCCAACCACCGGGAGTCCCTGAGGGAAGGGTGTGCTGTGTCCTGGCCAGGTGACCGGGGGCCATAAACACCCAACTCCTATGCACAAGTCCCTGGGTCTGGGTCCCCCAGGAGGACCCTTTGGTTACAGGGGCCTTAAGCCAGAAGCAGATGTGACAACTTCTATATTTATTCAACCCCCTGCTCCCTGTGCCAGCTCTGATGCAAGGACTGTCCACTCCCCTTCCATCGCTGCCTCCCTGGTCCAAGCCAGTGTCATTTCCGGTCTGGAGGATCCCTGCTTCTTCTTCTTAAACTTTCTCTCATGCCTGGCCCAGCTCACGCACCATTACATCCTTCAAGTCTCATAACAGTGGCTCACACAACCTGGGTCTCAAATGTTTATTGAGCAAAAGATAAGTAAAAGAAGCTAGGCATGCACATCCCTGACCCGGCACCCTGGGAGGCTGAGGCAGGAGGGTCGGGATCACAAGTTCAGGCCCAGCCTGGGCAGCTCAGTGACTTAGCAAGACCCTGCCGCAAGACAAATAAAGGCCTTGGGTTACAGCTCAGTGCAAAGACCCTGGATCAAACCCTTAGTAACACTCTCAAGAAGATAAGTAAAAGCAAAGCGTAGAGAAAACATTTCTCCTCAGGGTGGAAGGTGCTGGGACATGTGAAGACGGAAGAGGAAGATGTAATTCTAAGAGCTGCCTCTGAGCCATGTCCCCTAGCTGCAGGCTCTGGGGCCACCCACCAGGGTCTTCATCCCTGGGGAGGACTGGAAACCAAACAGCACTATTTTATAACACTTTCCCATCCAGGCAGAACCTGGGCCTGCCTTGTAATTGCTTTGATTAACAAAGAGACGGTGGGAATGGTATTGTGCGGATTCCAGAACCCGGGGCTTGAGAATCCTTCAGCAGCCATCTTCACTCTCTTCACACCCGGCTGCCAGCTTGCAAAGATGCTGGTCTGGTT
>PVJX010047553.1:0-11845 GCA_004027295.1 Dolichotis patagonum
CCCATGAGTCCAGCTGGAGGTCTAGTGCCCATGAGTAAGACTCATGCCAGTCTCCTTTATGGATCCAAGCCAGGAAGGCCCAAAGGTCAGTGGTGGAAACTAGGAAGTCTATGCCAGCAGGGTGAAGGAGCTGTGCTGATAGGTTGAGGGTTCTATGCTGGAGCTGAGAAGTCACACTCACAACAAACACCAGGGCTGTACTGAAAAGCACCACAGCCATCCTCAGTGACACAGAGGCCCTGAGTTCCTCAGATGATAAGCATAGTGGAGTACATACCAGGAAGCCAGTGTGATGAGTTCATCCTGGGGACCAAGCGGCATACATCGTCCCCTCTGGAGCCAGGAAGCGATGCTTGATGAGAGGACCAGAGCTTCTCCAGGAGAACCTAATGGCTCAAACAGCAACATGTAGGAGAACCCACAACACCTCAACATCTCAACGCCATAACACCTTAATGTTCTCCCTTCTCCTTCTCCACGTCTCCATTTATGCTGGCAACCTGTACTTCAAAAGAAATCACCAACAAAGTGAAAAGAAAACCCACAGAATGGGAAAAAATTTTAGCCAACAATCACTCAGACAAAGGACTTATATCCAGAACACATAAAGAACTGAAAAACATCAAGCCCCCCAAATTCAAAGACCCACTCCAAAAATGGGCATTGAAGATGAACACATAGTTCTCAGATGAAGACATACAAATGGCAAATAAATATATGAAGAAATGTTCACCATCACTGGTCATTCAAGAAATGCAAATTAAAAGAGCATTGAGATTTTATCTCACCCCAGAAAGAATGGTTGCCATCAAGAAAACAACTGATAACAAATGTTGGCGAGGCTGTGGGGGAAAAAAGGAACACTGCTCCACTGTTGGTGGGAGTGCAGACTGGTGCAACCACTGTAGAGGACAGTATGGAGATTTCTCAAAAAACTAGGATTAGAAGCTTCATTCAACCCAGCTATTCCCCTCCTGGGTATTTTCCCAGAAACACTGAAAAGGTCATGTCACAGTGATATATGTGCACCCATGTTCATAGCAGCACAGTTTGTGATAGCTAAATCTTGGAAACAACCAAAATGCCCATCAACTGCAAAGTGAATGAAAAAAATGTGGTATTTTTACACAATGGAATACTACTCAGCTATAAAAAAGGATGATCTTGAGGCCTTTATTGGTAAATGGAGGCAACTTGAGACTATCCTCATTAGTGAAATAAACAAAACTCACATTAGTAAATATCACATTGTCTCTCTAGTGTAAAAAATAATAATAGTGGACAGAATACTGGTATCCAAAAAGTATAATAGATATAAATAGATATAAAAGTATAATAGATATAATAGATATTGTAAAAGAGAAAGGGAAGGAAAGTTCTCTAAAGAATATAATAGTATGTATAGTGTGTAAAATAGATGACCATATTACTGAGTTTTTGTTAGATCATTGAACAGAAGAGTGTGTACTGTCAATGTTTGAATGTCTAGCCACTTTTTATGCTTTGACTCTGTAACTTTAACAACTATTGTTATGTAAACAATATGTAATGTATCAAGTAGTGATTTTATGATGCTAATTTTTTTAACTCTGTGTTCTACTTTTCTTCTTGTTTTTTCTATTTTGTCTTTTTTAATCTTCTTTTCTTTCTCCTAAAATAAAATAAAATAAAATAAAATAAAATAAAGATCCCTGTGGGGTAGGCATTATTATTACTCCAATCAAACAATGGCAGGAACCGAGATATAGGTCATACAGATATCCAGAGCTCCACTTGGCATTCACACCAGGCCATCTGACTCTGTGCCATGCCTTTGGAACCACTGTGCAGTCTTCAATTGTTTCATATCTTCATGTCTTGCAACCTAAGGGACTTTGGGCCTGATTTTTTTAAATGGCTGTGTATATTGTAGATTAAATTTACCCATGGTGTGTTCCATTTAAGAAACCTCTGTGAACCTGAACTGTCTTGATGCATAAAGATAAAAATTAGAGAATTAGTCTTAGCCCTCCTGCTCCTCTAACTTTCTATTGCCTTTGCTTTATCTGGTCTTCCCTTTTAGAAAAATGATCTGAGTCTCAGTTTCATGACCTTCCTTTTTTAGAACGGAATTGAATTTTCTTCATATAGAAATCTAGCTCCTTCTCCCCCTCACTCTAGCAGGAGCAGAGGCTCTGGATTGGCTCCTGAGTCACAAAGTGCTGGTGAGACAATGTGTGGGTAGGAGCCCCAGGCTTTCTCCTTAGGGAACACGAACTTCTTTGAGGCTTGAGAAATTCTGCAAAATATTAAGAAAGCTCCTTGCAACTCCTCTATCATGCTCACCTCTGGCTCCGCAGCACCCCAGATTTCTTGTTTCCTTAGGAACTGGGATATTGATTCACACTGGGTGTTTGTAATGTGCTATCTCCGTCAGGTGTCACTACAATCAGTGACTGTGTATGGAGTACTTAAGGTACAGGAATGTTTCTTAGGTGGCAGAATTTTAGGTCAAAGCAACAATAGCTCACAGGTATCATGTTCAACTCAGTTCCAGGTGCCACACCAAATGCCTTTCATTTTACCCCATTTAAATGTCAGCCTTACACAACAGATACACAGATCCATTCTACTAATGAGACCTGGCAAGTGATCTGACTCGTGTGACACGGCAGGTAAGTGAGGGAAGTGGGTTCACAGGCCGAACTGTTTCATTCCAAACCTCACCTGACCTCTGCTGTCCATCAGGGCACATGGCACAGGCATGGATGGGGGAGTGCCCCAGGAGCCACCCACTCTGCCTGCACAGAGACTGAGCCTGACAGAGATTAGTCACATCTCCCTTCTACCCCCAGGTGGGTGTTTCCTTCCTATCTGTCATGGGAACATACAATGCAACTGAGAGTGACAGTGATGATGACTCCTGAATCCTGCCTGTGACCCAGAGATCAACCCTTGGAAGCCCCAGACCCAGTTCTCTTTTGGACAGAATCAACTTCTTTCCTTCTTCTGTGCGAATAGGAGAGAAGTGGAGATCCTGCATCTGGAAGGAAGCAGACTCCCTTATTGACCACTTTCTGGATGCACACTCTGTGCAAGGCTTTTTTAGATTACTCTCAGTGTCTTTATCAAGTTCTTCACCACTGGGATGAAATGTCTGATTCCCAAAACTTAAAGGAATGAGAGGTTTATTTAGACTCATTTCAGTCTGCAGTTGGCAGGACAACGCGGCAGAGGGGCATGGTAGAGGATTGTTCAAAGCATCTAGGCAGGAATCAGAGAGCATGAAGGGAGGATGGGAGAAAGGAGGTAAACCCCTCCAGGTCGTGCCTCCAGTGACTATCCTCTCCCGACCAGACCTCACCCCTTAACATCAAATCAGCTCTGAACTGCCACAATCCAATCACCTTCCAAAGACCCTACCTGATCCAATGAGGCTTTAGGGGGACATCTAAATATATACTATAACACTCAGGGAGATTTATTCCTGTTTCCTCGAAAGGACTTATAAACTAAACACTGCTGTGTGGGATCAGACAACAGCAAAATAAAACAGAACTCATCTGGCTTGGCTCTATGCTGTTTACGTCATCTTTACTTTAGAGGAGAGGGCAACAGGTGTCTCTAGGTTGCACTGCTAGAATACCCGTTAGTTAGTCAAACACCAGAAGGTGTTGCTCTGGGGTATTTTGAAGATTTACAATCACTGACTTTAAGTAAAGAGATAACTCTGACTAATGTAGGTGGGCCTCATCCAATCCATTGAAGCACAAAAGTGATGCTTCCCAGAGGAGAGTCGGCTTCAAACTGCAACACCAACTCCTGTCTGAGTTCTCAGCATGCTGTACAGCCCCCACCATGGCTGAGCTACTTTCTTAAAAATAAATCTATCTCTACCACTATCATCTCTATCTTTATCTCTATATCTCTATCATTTCTATCTCTGTCTCTATCTCTGTCTCTGTCTCTATCTTTATCTCTATCTCTATCCATGGCTAAATGTTGCTTCTACTTTTCTCTTGGATAACCCTCTTTAATTTTCAATACTTCCCTTATCTTCAGATGTCACTGTGATCCGGTTCAAGAGATGAGAGACCACATGGTTCTGAATTCTTTCATTTCCACCTCTATTGAAAGGTTAAAAAGAAACACTGTGGGCTTGAGCAGTTGTCACAGCAGCCTGGAGTTTTTCATCACTCAATGCCAGTACAGTAAGTGCCTTCCAAGGGGAGAGGCTACTACCCACGTCTTCACCGACTCCTAAGGAAGACGTAGTAATCACCATTGCCTTGCTATCCTCTATGCAAAACACCACTTGAGGTGAACTGTGACATTTTTCAGGGCCTTAGACCGCTACTGTTTATAACACAGAGTCAGATCTAATTGGTTTTTCTCCAGCAGATTCTAAAGTTCATCAAGTCTTAGGAAAAGACCATCCAAAAGTCCTGAAGATGAACTGATTTGTCTCTCTACAAAGACAAAGGAGTAAAAAGAATTAATGGAGGAGGGTTTAGCAGGTTGAAGTTCATGCATCCGTCAGCAAAATTTACTGCCCAGGTATGTGAAATAGGCAAGACTCACCCGATGCTCCAGCATCATTTTGAATTATATGCTCTACATGCAGATATATAAACTTCTTCCTTGCTTGTAACCATGCTTCTGGAAGGTAAGGATAGTTTTTCTTTTTGTTTCAACCACCTGTTTCTGATTTAGAGCTTGAGGTGGCACACAATAGGGCATGAAGTTAAAAAAATATAATAGGTCAGTCAATTTTTAATTAACCTAGAAGAGATATAATAGGTGTTATTGGAAACTATCTAGATTGCATTGATTTTCCTATCCAAGTTGAGAACCTAGGTGACACTTCCTTTTACATTTCACAACCTCTTAGTTATAAAAACTTCCCCTGGGAATAAATTGTATAAGCCAAAAGTTCTTTGTGTGTATCAGTGCTGTGTTCCTATAAGACCAGACACTTGAATAATTTTTCACTTACTGAATTCTGCCTCTTTGGGGCCTCCAAATGGCTTATTTTGGTTGTGCATTGCCACAAAATGTCCCAGGTGCAGGAAGAACTGAAATCCAGCCACAGTCCACTGGCCACAATGCCCAGCCTAGCATGCTGACTTTAATTTAGTTAGTGCTACCAACTCCTGCCAGTGTCTCCAAGGACAGCAGTGTGTCTTTAAGCATGTACTAAAATCTTTCTAGAATTCCGTTCCTGGATATGTGAATTGTGGGGAGTAATGTCTACTTCCAAATGTCCTAGGAGGTTTGTCTAACACCATTGGTGGCACTTGGACTGCTGGCCAGGAGCTGGAGCCCTTTGCTTCATCAGTCTTCCAAGTTACTAGATCACAGGATCTTATGCAGAGGGACTCTTCTCATTTGGGCTGCAGTTTTCTCAAGCAGCCTGTTCTCCATGCGCTGATGATTCTACTCAATCACCATGACAAACGGTTTGCTTTTGCAGAAATAATTTTGGTTTGCTTTTGTTATAAACTCCATCTGCACTTACAATATAATTATATCAGGGGTAGGAAAAGAATAATTATCTAATAGTCCCCTATTATCCCTAAGGGATATGATCTAAAATGTCCTGTGGACACTTGGAACCGCAGGTATTACCAAACTCTAAATATACCAAAATTTTCCTACATACATTGTCATGATTTGCGTCTCGAACCCCAAAGCTTCATATGGTCACAGGGCTTTTTTGGAGGTGGCTGATTCTAGAGTGTGTGATCGATTCACGGTGCAATGCTAGGATTAAACATGCTGGGATTAAGGGTGGGTGATTACTGGGTTAGTCCACTGATTGGATTGGCATCATCCTAATCCCAATAGACTAGATACAGTATCAGGGATAGAAAGAGGCTTGTCTCTTCTTCCCTGGCTTGCTTTTGCTGTCTTCCACCATGATGAATTGGTTCTCCTCTGCAATGCCCCTCTACCAAGCCTCTCTGCTTTAGAGCTTGGCCATTATGAACTGAAAGATCTATAATCTGTGAGCCAAATAAACCTGTCTCCCCTTTAACTTTGGGTGCTGGGAATTTTGTCTCAGCAATGAGAGAAAAGTTACTAAAACATGCATATACACACAATAAATTAAACACAGTAAGAGCCTAAGAAGAATCAATAAAATTTAATTTCTGAACTAGACACAATAAGAGTTTAACAAGAATAACTAAAATAAAATAGTACAATTATACTAATACATTATAACAAATTATTTAAAATTTATGAATGATTAATTTACGGAATTTTTCATTTGTTATTTTTTGACTAAGTTCAACCACAGGTAACTGAACCCAGGAAAAATAAAAACACTCACAAGGAAGAAATATTGTATATCTCCAGTTCAATGAAACTTGAATTTTGTTTATAAAATTTCTGCATAGAAATATTTCCTTGGGAACATTTGAATTAAGCAAAATAGTATTTCCTTGTGAATTTGAAAACACTTTCAGAAAGATCAGTTCAACAGCTTAAGACCAGAACTGCTAGCTGCTGAGTTCATATCCACACCCCTAGGACAGGGGATTGTGCCCTGGGGGCTCTGCCAGACCCAGTTCTTCATGCCCAGCTTCTGCATCTCATTTAAGAGAGCCAAGAATCTGCAGAGGGGTGGAGATTGCCCAAGGTGAGTCTGGATGACCTGAGGAAAGTTGGAGACCTATGTTCCAGCTTTAGTTTCTGGGGAGCTACTGGGATGCTGGACTGGGTCCAGCAGATTGCAGGACCTCAATCAACCATGCTCAGCGGCCTTGTTTCAGTCCAGGAGGCAGGAACCTTGCATGAGGACTCTGGGCTCAATTGGGCTGGCCTTGGGACAGCTTAAGACCAGCACTGCCAGCTGCTGAGTTCATATCCACACCCCTAGAACAGGGGATTGTGCCCTGGGGGCTCTGTCAGGCCCAGTTCTTCATGCCCAGCTTCTGCATCTCAATTAAGAGAGCCAAGAATCTGCAGAGGGGTGGAGATTGCCCGAGGTGAGTCCAGGTGACCTGGGGAAAGTTGGAGACCTATGTTCTGGCTTTTGAGTTTCTGGGGAGCTACCAGGATGCTGGACTGTGTCCATCAGATTGCAAGGCCTTAGTCAACCATGCTCAGTGGCCTTGTTTCAGTCAGGAGGCAGGAACCTTGCTCAGGGACTCTAGGCTCAATTGGGCTGGCCTGGGGATGGCTTGCAACCAACACTGTCAGCAGTTGAGTTCATATCCACATCTCTAGGACAGGGGATTGTGCCCTGGGGGTTTTACTGGCCCCAGTTCTCCACACCCTGCTTCTGCCTCTCAATTTAGGGAGCCAAGTACCTGCAGAGGAGCTGAGGCTGCTCCAGTAGCTGAGGGAGCAGGAGGACATTTGCGACACACCCAGAGTAAGCTTTGGAACACCACTCAAACCAAGGAAATAAAGAAAAATGACAAAAGGAAAAGACCAAAAGGCAGGCTCAAATCACCAGCCCATTCCAAGAAAGTTTGGGAGCCATGTACATAGAAGAAAATAGAAGCCATACACCTGAAATGACTAAAATGATATCAACTGAAATAAAGAAGCAACTAAGGGAAGCTATGGAGAAATTCAAATTAGAAATAATTGCCCAGGTAAAAGAAGAAATGATAAAAGTAGTGAAAGAAATAGTGAACACATCTAGTGAAGACACAGCTAAAAAATTAGAGGAACAAAGCAAACAGATATAATCCCTAAACGAATACTGTAAGAAACAAATGGAATGCATAAAGCAGATTCAAAGAGATATGCAGGAAATCAAAAATTCTATTGAAAGCTGTAAAAAAAATGCCTCAATGAAAGTGAAGATAGAATTTCAGACCTCGAAGATAAGATTGTAGCTAGTGAAGAGGAAAGGAAAGATCTTTTAAAAATAACAAAGAATCAGGAAATAACAATTCAACAGCTGCAAGGTGATGCACAGAAAAATAACATAAGATTAATAGGGATAAAAGAAAAAGAAGGGGACAGCCCAAATGGTATCAAGAGGATGTTTACGTAAGTAATAGCTGAAAATTCCCAAATATGAGAATGGAAACTGACATACAAATTAGTGAAGTACATAAAACTCCAAATAGCCATAACCAAAAAAAGAAAAACTACACCAGACATATAATAATCACCATCCCAGAAATCCAACATAAGAACAGAATACTAAAAGTTGTTAGAGAGAAAAGACATATCACCTATAAAGGAAAACCTATCAGAGTCACAGCAGACTTCTCAACACAAACAATGAAGTAAAGAAGAGCATGGAGTGAAGTATTTCAGATCCTAAAGGAAAACCACTTCCAACCCAGACTGACATACCCTGCAAAACTGAATTTCAAAATGGATGGAGAAATAAGATACTTCCATGACAAAGAGCAGCTGAAAAACTTCATGACCACCACACCAACCCTACAAGAATACTGAAAGATATTCTAGACACACATAGGATAAAACCACCAAGCAAGGCAGAAAATTAAATAGAATGGAAAGCTAACGACACAACAGCAGAAAGATAACATGTCAACAATAAACCAATATATAACAGTTATAACCATTAATGTAAATGGCCTCAACTCACCAATCAAAAGAAACAGACTGGCAGAATGGATCAAGAAACAACATCCAACCATATGCTTTCTACAAGAAACCCATCTTACCCAAAAGGAAACCCATAGACTGAAAGTCAAAGGATGGAAAATAATACTTCACGCAACAGGAAACCAAAAAAAAGTGGGAGTAGAAATCCTGTTTTCAGACAATGTGAACTTCAAACCAAGAATGATCCAAAGAGATAAAGAAGGTTACTACATACTAGTTAGGGGGAAATTTCAAGAGGAATAGATAACAATCTAAAATATATATGCACCAAATTCTAGAGCACCCAGCTTTGCAAAGCAAATATTAACAGAAATGAAAAGTCAAATAAGCAATAACACAATTATAACAGGAGATTTTAACACACCATTGACACAGAGGGACAGATCAACTAGACAGAAAATCAGCAAAGAAATAACAGGACTGAATCACACCTGTGAACAAATGGACTTGATAGACGTATATAGAGTTTTCCATCCAACAACATCAGAATATACACTCTTCTCAGCAGTGCATGGGACATTCTCTAAAATATACCATATACTAGCCCACAGAACATATTTAAGTAAATGCAAAAGAATTGAAATTATCCCATGCATGTTATCAGATCATAGTGCCATGAAATTAGATATTAATGATAAAAGCAACTGCGAAAACCTCACAAACACATGGAAACTGAGTAATACACTCTTGAACAATCAGTGGGTCACAGAGGAAATTAAACAATATCTGCAAGCAAATGAAAATACAAACACAACTTACCAGAATTTTTGGAATGCAATGAAAGCAATCCTCAGAGGAAAATTTATTGCTCTGAGTTCCCACATCAGGAAGACAGAACAAACACAAATAAACAACCTGATGCTACAACTCAAACATCTAGAAAAAGAAGAGCAAGCCAAGCCAAAAGCCAAAAGAAGGGAGAAAATTATAAGGATTAGAGCAGAAATTAATGCAATAGAGACTAAGAAAACAGTACAAAGAATCAATGAATCAAAGAGTTGGTTCTTTGAAAGAATAAATAAAATTGATAAGCCCCTGGCCAACCTTATTAAAAATAGGAAAGAAAAAATTCAAATTCATGCAATAAGGAATGAAAAAGGTGAAATTACTGCAGACTCGGTGGAAATACAGAAGATCATCAACACCTATGTCGAAAACCTCTACTCTCAGAGGTTCGATAACACTGAAGAAATAGACAGATTCCTAGAAACATAAGAACTACCAAAGCTGGATCAGGAAAATGTAAAACTGCTGAATAACCCCATTTATATTAATGAAATTGAAAATGTAATTAAGTCCTTACCAACAAAGAAGAGCCCAGGCCCAGATGGATTCACTGCAGAATTCTACAAAAAATACAAAGATTTAATTTTGACACTCCTCAAACTCTTCAATGAAATTGAAAGGGAAGCAATTCTTCCTAAGTCATTCCTGGAAGCAAATATCACTCTCGTACCAAAAGCAGAGACAGACCCAACTAAAAAAGAAAACTATAGGCCAATCTCCCTAATGAACATAGATGCAAAAATTCTCAATAAAATATTAGCAAACAGGATACAGCAAATCATCAAGAAGATTATTCACCCCGACCAAGTGGAATTCATCCCAGGAATGCAGGCATGGTTAACATACATAAATCAATAACTGTAATCCACCATATCAATACAGCCAAAAGTAAGAACCACATGATCATCTCTATAAATGCATAAAAAGCTTTTGATAAGATCCAACACTCATTCATGATAAGAACCTTACAGAGAATTGGAATAGATGGTCTTTATCTGATAAAGGCCATCTATGACAAAACTACAGCCAGCATCATACTAAATGGCCAAAAACTGAAAGCCTTTACCTTAAAATCAGGCACAAGACAAGGATGTCCCCTATCACAGCTCCTATTCAACATAGTACTGTAAATACTAGCCAGAGCAATTAGACAAGAGAGAGAAATAAAAGGAGTAAAGATAGGAACAGAGGAAGTTAAATTATCATTATTTGCAGATGACATGATACTTTACATAGAAGACCCCCAAAACATCATTGAAAAACTCCTAGATATAATAAATAAATTCATCAAGGTAGCTGGATACAAAGTCAATACTCAAAAATCAATAGCATTCCTGTATACTAACAACAAAAATACTGAGAGAGAAGTAAGAGAAGCCACACTCTTCACACTAGCATCCAAAAAAAATGAAATACTTAGGAATTAATCTCACAAAAGAAGTAAAAGAGCTGTACAAGCAAAATTATAATACCTGAAAAAGGAAATCAAAGAGGACCTCAGAAAATGTAAAGACATCCCTTGTTCATGGATAGGAAGAACAAACATTGTGAAAATGGTCATTCTCCCAAAATTACTATACAGATTCAATGCAATCCCAATGAAAATACAAACTAACATACCTCATAGATCTAGAGAAATCACCCCTAAAATTCACCTGGAATCAGAAGAGATGTAGAATAGCAAAGGCAATTCTAAGCAGCAAAGGCAAGGCAGGAGGCATCACAATCCCTGATTTGAAATTATACTACAAAGCTACAGTAATAAAATCAACATGGTACTGGAATAAAAACAGACCTTAATATCAATGGCATAGAATGGAAGATACAACCACAACCACTAACTCACTCAACCACCTTATCTTTGATAAAGGGGCCAAACATGTTCACTGGAAGAATGATAGTCTCTTCAACAAATGGTGCTGGAAAAATTGCAGCATATCCATATGCAGAAGACTAAAACTAGACCCATGTCTATCACCATACACTAAACTAAAATCTAAATGGATCAAAGATCTAAATATTAAAACAGAAACACTAAATCTGTTGGAAGACAAAGTAGGTAAAAATCTCGAAGATATAGGGGTAGGTAGAGAATTCATGAACAAGAATCAAACCACACAGGAAATACTTCCCAGAATCAATAACTTGGACCACATCTTATTAAAGAGTTTCTGCATGTTGAAAGAGATTTCCAGCAGAGTGAAAATAAAACCGACAAATTGGGAAAACATCTTAATGGATTGTCCCTCAGACTTTAAAATAAAAAAAAATAAAAAAAGAAGGATTAATTCGTGTTCTAACTTTATTATATAATCACTAGCTTAGGATTTATGCTTTTTGTAGCATATTGTATTTAGTACATCACTGAGTGCCAGGACATCTGGATTATCATTTCTGCCATGCTGATTAGGAAAAGTAAGCCCAGAGAGGCTAGAATTTACCAACTATTGGACTGACTTAAGACACTGGGATGTTAGTT
>PVJX010047554.1:0-11821 GCA_004027295.1 Dolichotis patagonum
GCCCTCATCACAGTCCAGGGAGATTTATATTTGTAATCCCAAGGGGAAGTTATTGGAATTCTAGTGAGTTAATTTCAATCGACCTCTTCCAGTGTAACCCAAGGGAACTAATGATAGAAAGGAAAGAAACTTCTGATCTACTACATGTCTAGTAGAGATTTGTGTTCTCTAAAATCTAAAAATGAATTTTAGGAGCAACAGAAGTAAAGAACAGGATATATTTATTGAAAGAAAGCTTCTGTCTGAGAGGGAGACAGAAGGGGTCCCGAGTGGGTTGCCAAGGACTCTGCCTTTTCCAGGGACTTTTATAGAGCAAAACCATGAGGTGAGGTGGGTCCACAGTGGGGAAAAAGGGAACTTGCAAGGTGGGCATGAGGTGGGACAGAACGATAGTCAACCAATAAGATTACAAGTGTAATTGTTCAGGTAAAATCGATTAAATTGGGATCAAATGGGAAGGACAGTCACATAGCAAACAGGTGTGAATACAGAATGCAGAATTTGCTGGTAAGGGGTTGGGTTAATGACTCCTTCTGGCTTCCTCAAGGTGATGGGTACCTATGTAGATTATCAGTCCCTGACATTTATCCTTAGGGTGTGGGTGCATTTGTTGTGCCTTTTGTCTTGGGATCTGGCCCCAGCAGAGGTGTCTGTCTCCTCCAAGGTTGAAAGGTGTCTGGGCTTCTGCACTGGCTCCTTCGAGGGCCCAGCCCTGTCTGACTGCCTAGAATATCTCTAGTTAACTCAGCTGCCTGAGACACTAAGGCACATACAGTTGCGGGAGCCAAGGGGTCCTAAGTCCAGCCATGATGGTGGTCCCCTGGAACAAAGGGCCCAACCCGAGTTGTAAGAATTCTGCATCAGGAGGGTGGCTCGGGGATGAGGGACAGTAAGAGTGGGGGAACACATGACAGCCTGAGCAGGGCTAGGTAGGAGGTCTGAGATCACCTCTGTGACATGCAGAGGGGAACAAATGCAAAGAGCAATCTGCGTAACAAACTGAGGCAGTGTCTAATAGGGTCGGTGCCTCAGTTCTTTTGGCCCTGGGAAGTCATAGCCTCTTTTTTGAGACTTGGTCCCAAGTCCCAGCTGACAGTGTGGAGCACACTCCATCTCACCTGGCTCAGTAGTGTATCTGGGGAGTCGCTGGGCAGGGTAACACTGACCTGTCGCCTTGCTTCAGAGATGACACATCAGCTCCCAGGAGCCCAATTCGCATTGCTTAAAGCCAATTGAAGGGACAAAGAAATGGCCCAGCCAGCTCTGCACACATAAATACATGGAGACAGGGCCAAGTTTACCCAGCATGGAGATGGCTGCGCTTCTTTTCAAGGAGAGTCACCTGGGTGGTTTTCCACAGGTCTTGTTATGTGGTTAGGCTGGCCTTGAGCTCACTTTGGAGCCCAGACTGGTCTCAAATTCCCAATGATCCTCCTGCCTCAGCTTCCAAGTGCTGAGATTACAAGTGTGCGCCACCACACCCAGCTTCACAACAGTTTTTTGAAAAGCAATGCCAGTGTTGGCAGACTCAGTCCCATGGAAGGCAGTTCAGGATTTCTTCGTGCTTCCTTTGGTCTTTATAGTAGGTCTCAGGAGTAGCAGAGGTCTGTGATTCAGAATCAGGTTCATTAGCGTCTATCTGTTTTGTATTTAGAAATGACCTTGCTGTTTCCCGTTTGGGATTCTTGTTCTTATGTAATGTATATATGGTTTCCAAACTGAAGCCCTAATCCGAGGTCAAGCACTGTCACTCTCTCTTGCCCTCTGTCTTCTCCCTGTGACCAGAGATAATCATTCTCATTGCTCTACCTTTGCGTGGTATCTTTTTAAAAATATTAATACACACACAATTGCACTTCACACACGCTTGCCAGCGCTTCTTGCACAAGAAGAAAGTTGCAGTACACGTGCTTCCCTGCCTTGTCTTGTTCATTAACCACACCTCTTAGAGAGCCCTCAAAGTTTTTAGAGACCTATTCTATGGAGGCACCATCGTCATGGTCTAAGCACTTGGTTTAGCACTTGGGAGGCTGAGGCAGGAGAATCAGTGTGAGTTCGAGGCCAGCCTGAACTACGAGACTCTGTCTCAAAATACAGAAAGAAAGAAAGAAAGAAAGAAAGAAAGAAAGAAAGAAAGAAAGAAAGAAAGAAAAAGAAAATTTTTTAAAATGGTTGGTTTTTAATAACTTAACACAATAATTTTCGAATAGTTTTGCAAGTAGTTTACTATTCCTAAAAAGTGCTTTTTGCTCTTGTGCATGATGGTTATTTCCCATTGAAGGCTTTAAAACTAAAGTTAGCACTGTACTTTCCTAGAAATCTCTCCTTCTCAAGCTCAAAATAGCCAACTCTTATGTGGAAATATGTGTGCCCACAGTGAAAGAAAATAAGTACTTTTCTTTGAACTGAAGTGGAAATGTTTAGTTAGTATTTCTCATCACTGCATTGAAGAGTGTCCTGCTCTTTGGGTTACAGCTCACAAGAACAGAAGTAGGAAATTATCTCTTTAAAGAAACAGTAAACACTCCTTGTAAGTTTTGGCAGTGCTGAAAACTTGTAAAAACATGTCACAAATTTGAACACTTCTGTCAATACAGCCATGGCACAAATTTTGAGTGTGCAAAGTCCAAGGAAAATCACCGCACATGCACAGCACAAGACTGCATCCAATGAATTTGTCAGAGAAGCAGGATTTACCTTCCAACAGCACAGCCAGCGGAGACTGGATGTGTCGTACTGGTCAGGGCTCTCCGAGCCCCTGGGAACTGGCTGCCCTCGATTTAACGTTTCCACTGATCCAAGAATCTTTAAAGAAAGCTGACAAAGATTACATATAATTTACAAATTCTGAAAGACTTGTTACAGTAAACACAGCACAGATGTTTAAGCAGTTTGTTCTTGCGAAGCCCAGCAGAAGGATGAATGTATTTTCCGTTAGAAAACTCTACAAATGGCCCTCCCCAAAGGGTTTTGAAAATGACCCACACGCAGGCACTAACCATGCCTACAGTGCACACTTGGCCTAACTACTCTGAGGTGATTCTTTAACGTGAGAAGTTGTATAGCTTCCGGAGTAATTTATCACGAAATCAAGATTAAGAATCACCACCATGATAGAGGACTTCACGACCCAGAAAGACCTGAGCCCTGTGAGGAGAGATCTTTCTAACTCTCCGATGGAGGGCACCACCTTTGCTTGGAGAAATCCTTGGCGTGAGACACACGTCCTTGGATTCAGTGTTCTCTGTATTCCCTTTCGTCACCACCAAATCTGGAAATGGTCACCTTTGTCAACACATAGATAGCAGCATTTTAAAGATATATCAGTTGTTCTGCTTATTTGTACACACCTAGAGGAGCTCTGACACTTTAACATTAATAAATTAGGCTTCACCTTAAGCCAAATTCTAACACAAGTGAAATGAAAGGAAATTACCAGCTTTTGGCCATTAATGCTTGATTATGCATTTCATTAAGATTTTTGCTTTAAATGGTTCATTAGTAACAATTAGTCTTCTCTCTGCCCTAATTTGAATGCACCTGTTTCTAATTACAGTGGCACTATGTCAATCTTAGAAAATACATCTCAAACTCTTTAAAATAACTGGGATATTTCTGCCCACCCAAAGATATTTGTCTTCCCATTCAAGAGATAGTTCCATGTTTTATTTCAAATGCATTTTCCATACCTTTTTGGCAGATTGATTTTTTTTTTGCTCCTGTGATATTTAAAAGGTAAATATGAACACTTCTATCTTATTCTTGTTCTAAAGGCTTATGACTCACTCAGGCCATCAGCATGTCGCTAGGAAAAGGAGACAGGAAATCCTAGAAACTAACTTGTAATCATTAGGATTTTTTCTTAAAACTCTAAGTGTTGGAAATTCATTTTAAAATCGTGCCTTGACTATTGCCTTAGCAAGGAATGACCATCTTAATGACATGTTAAACAACCACAAGCAGAGTGCCGTATAATCTGTAGAGGCAAGTAGAGAAAAAGGTTGCTTTTAAATGGATATTTTATCATTTTGATGTGAAACCTTAAACATATCGTATACGTCTCTCCTGACCAGCTCACTGCTTTAGACAAAAATGAAGGAGACTAAAGGCAGGCATGGCGCTTGGGTAATGTGGTTGGGCTCGGATCGTGTAGGATGCTTGGCATTATGGGTGAAGGTGTGAATTCCTCCTTGAGAAAATAACGGAACAGCAGCTTCCTGTAACTACAGCAGAGGAGGGTGGGGCAAGTCGGTCCCAACCTGGGCTCTCTCCCTGCAGCGGCCTTCCTAGGCCGCCTGCCGCCTCCCTCTGCACACCTTGTGGGTGACAGTGCACCCCAGCCTGCCCCCTCCCCCAGCACACCGCACCTCCTCTCTCACGTCACACAGCATCCCTCTCCTGCCCTCCTCTCCCCACCACCGCTTTCTGGCAAACGCTCTGCAAATTCTTACCCACACTCATGACTGGTAGTTCTGTTCCCAGCACATTCACGAATTTTCATGACTGTCATTTAAAGCTTCTATTTTAAAACACAGAAGTCACCCTAATGCTGAGAAGAGCAGCAATTTTGTGAAGGGGGAACAAAATCACTGTTTTAAACAAGATACTACAGGCCACAGTTCCACAACCCTGGGTAACTCACGGGAACTTCCAGATCCTCAGTGGTATCGGTTGCGAAATCTACATACTGTGCATTGATTGCCATGATTCTATAGAGGCGGAAAAGTACTTAGACACTTTTAATCTGTCTAAGCACGTTACATGCATGTGTGCGACCTCACATACATGCATAATAAGATTGTCCTTCCTATCACAGACTTTGCAGCCTGCCTGTGTAATTGTCAAATGAGTGACCGGTTAGGGCATCAGCTAGAGAAACGGTCTCTCAGCAGAGAATGATTGCTCTATGCCTGGGAGACCACGGCTGAGCACCTAGGGAAATGGCTTCAGAAACACAGTCATCCATTTAGCCCTCCGTGTCCAATATAGCTGAATTTGACACAGGGAGAGAATATAGGATAAAACGGCCCTGCAGGCGGTTTCTTCCTATTATGCTTATATAAAAGGAAGACTGTGAACTTGACACATTTTTCTGTTTCCTTTCTCACAGTTTTAATGCGTTGATCAGAACCAACCTCAAGCTATGAGCTGAAGGCTGACATCTCCAGTAAAAAACGTGATGGATGTGTTATGAGGAGATAACCTTGGGAAGGCAACCAGGGGCAAAATAAGACTGTCTCAAGTAAACCCATTTGAGAGTAGGGCACCATAAACTCCAACACTGTGAAATTATGGATCTGCAAGAACCAAGACACTTATAAGATATGCTGAGAGCCTAGTGCCAGCTCGTGTGTAATCTAAGAGCTGCTGAGACAGGAAAAGCACTAATTGTATTTCATGAGTGACATCCGTGATCACTCTACCTGCTACTGAAAGAGAATTGTGTGCGAGTTGAAAGGGTGTTAAGGTGTCAAAAGACCAGCCAAGTGCAGCTGGGCTTGTCCAGGACACTCTTCTGTTTTTGTGGAAATTAGCAAGAAGAATTGTTTTTCCCAAGTGTCCCGCTGTTCCAAGCAGTTATTTAGGACGGGCCTCATAACACGGCATTTCCCAATGTGACTCCTGGGGTGGACAGAAACTCATGCCGACAAGACATAAATGACATCAACACCCTCTGCTTGGGAAGCTTCCCAAGACTCATAGAAACATCCTGATGGGCGCAGCCAGAATAGCTCTATGACAAATGGGGCTGCAGGGCCAGAACAGCATCGGCGGGAGATAAAGGGGAGCTGGACAGTGTTTGGACAGAAAAATTGCTAAGTTCTGCTAACAGGCCAGGTGGGTGTATTGACCAGTGCTTCCTCACTCTTCTTTTCCCAGGCAGCTGAGCTAGATAGAAATATTCTAGGCAGGCAGGCAGGGCTGGGCCCTCGAAGGAGCCAGTGCAAAGACCAGATACCTTACAGCCCTGGAGGAGACAGACACTTCTGCTGTGGGCCAGACCTCAAGACAAAAGACAAACAGATGCAGCCACACCCTAAGGATAAACGTCAGGGACTGACAATCTACATAGGTACCCATCACCTTGAGGAAGCCAGAAGGAGTCATTAACCCAACCCCTTACCAGCATTTCTGCATTCTGTATTCACTCCTGTTTGCTATGTGACTGTCCTTCCCATTTGACCCCAATTTAATCAATTTTACCTGAACAATTACACTTGTAATCTTATTGGTTGACTATAGTTCTGTCCCACCTTGTGCCCATCTGACTTGTGAGTTCCCAATTCTCCCCAACTTGGACCCCCCTCAGACCCACCTCACCTCACGGTTTTGCTCTATAAAAGTTCTAGAAAAGGCAGGGTCTTTGGCAACACGCTCAGGACCCCTTTGTCTCTCTTTCAGATAGAAGCTTTCTTTCTCTCAACAAATATATTCTGCTCTTAACCTCTGTTGTTCCTAAAATTCATTCTTCAATTTTAGAGAACACAAACTTGTACCAGACATCTAGTAAGTCGGGAGTGCTATGCTTTTTCCACTGGAAGAATTTAAACATTTAGGCACTACTGCTATTGAGTATGGAATCAGAGAACTTTAATAGACGGGAAGCGGAGGGGAGCCACTTTCCATTCCCCAAAGCTACTACGTGAATGACTTAGAGACACCGATGTCACATCCTTGTGACATCAAGAAAAGAGCTGGAAGGTCCTTGTTCCCCTGCTTCAAAAAGAAAAGCACTGCCCCCCCTTCTGCAAGAGAATCTTTTCTACCTTCTCCCCCAGAAGCGCTTACCTTTGTTTAGAAATCACCATAACAAATTTTTGCAATTGTGAGCAAGTTAGTTCATCTATATCTCAATATCCCCATGCTACTTATAAAAGTAGGTAAGTTTTAAATTATAATCATCTATGTATTTGATCCGGCACCAAATTTTATTTCTGTATGCTCACAGTCTTCATAATTTGTTGTTTGGGTGATGTTTAAGTCCTCAGCTTTTAAGCATGAAAAGGAAACTTGCCACCTAACTTAAAAATTCTAAATCATACTTTGCTATATACCGAAAATTTTTGCCCATGCCCTCCCCATATCTACGTTCTTTACCAGCTAGTCAATCTGGGTAAAATAAACAAGATTGTAAGGGTTCAGCATCAGAGAAAAAAGAAAGACAGTATTTTCCCAACTCACCATGAACAGGCTTTTTCCTAGATAATTTATTTATAAAGCCTCACTGCCTTCCCACCTGTGAGACAAAGGAACGACAGTGTGTGTGTGTGTGTGTGTGTGTGTGTGTGTGATGTGATAATCAAACAGGGCACTTAAAGTAGTCAAGAAGATTACAGTATTGTTGGAGCCTTGAGGGGAAAGTTGGTTTGGTTTTTGTTTCTGTTTTAGTTTTTCTGTTGTTGTTTTTGCTAACTTCACTGTTTATGGTCTTTTTTTTTTAATCTTTCATCCATGGAAAGTTGGGATTTTATAACATAAATATAGAATCAATGTTTTGCTTTGGACTCCCAGAGTTTTAAAAAAAGGCAAGCCCAATTTTCTCCTCCCCAGATTTTGTTAGGAATGAAAGGGATGTTCATTCTTGTCCATTTCAAAACGATTCCCTTGTGTGTTGGCAGCCAAGCCTGGCTGCTTCGGGTGAGAGTTATGCTGTGAAACTAAAGGAAAGCAGTGTCACGGTGCTCCTCCCGTGAAGAGAAGACAGGAGCCCTACTGAAACGGCAAGAACGGGGCATTCAGAGATGATGCGACAACGTAAGGGTCACCCGGTCCCAGGGGAGGAATCACTCCTCTCTTCCCAGGGCGCTGAGCAACAAGAGCAAGGGTAAGAGAGCACAGCAGCTCTAGCCCAGTCCCGGACGGCCCCGGGGATGGTGCCGCAGCTGGCACCCACCTGGTCCGGGGCAGCAAGGCAGTGACCAGGCCGTGAATGCCGAGGGGTGAACCCATCCTGGGTGAACTGAAGGATCCTGGGCGACTGCGTGTCTGCCAGCTGTGCTACGGGCCTGATCGACACCACTAAAACTGGCAAACTATCAGGGTAGCTGCTGCCTAAAGGTAGTTTTCAGACACAATTACAGTTCGCTCGGTACACTTTAAATAGAGAAGTCTGCACTAAGGTAGCGGGACCGCCTCAGCTGACACGAGGAAGGCAGGCCCACAGGAGTGCACAATGTCCCTGAGGAGGAGGGCTTCTGCCCCAGGACACAGCAGCAGCTCCTCCCGAGGTCCCCAGCCCCCAGCCCACCTTGCAGATTTCCAGTTCGTCAACCCTACCTGGTGCGGGCCAATTCCTTAAACACAAATCTTTCTTTCTGCACACACTCATACTCTTGATCCTGTCTTTCTGAAGACCTCCCAACCAATACAACAGAAGAGTCTAAAGTGCCTCCCTCACTGTAGAGGAGGCCAGGGACCCCTGGGCAGGGACAGAAGGTACAGAGAGAAGGGCTGAGCCCTGGAGACCAGAAGGCCGTAGATACAGGAGCTCTGGGACCAACGCACAAGGCAGCAACAGCCACATGAGGGAGTCCAAAAGGTAGCAAGTCACACCCAGGGAGACACCAGCTCCCAGCGTTCAAGGGCCAGCACAGACTGTCTACACCACAAAGCAAGGGAAGACACCAAGAACGACACAGAGTCAGTCAACACCCCTAGATGCCCATGAGAAAGATGTTCCTCATTCATTACACAGGTGGGAAGAAGTAACTGGAGAGAGGAGAACACCAACCTGCCACGCCATCCGTGCTTTGATCAGCTATGGCACAAAGTACACGGGGCTGATAGCTAAATAGACAACTTTAAACATGAACCTACATTTATGTGATGAAGTAAGTTTATGACTCTCCTCACCATGCAATCTGGAGTCTCTGAAATAAAGATAACACTCACCAACCATGAAGGTTTTATATAAATTCCAACGCCACTGCATGAGCTTGTTTCTTGTAGAATATTTTACCATTTCAAACAAGGCTTGCACCGTTTGCACACACGGATACGCGGCCCTCTCTGGTAGTGTACACTGTGTGTATGCAGTCACAGCACTGAGCTACTCCAGGGTAATTTTATTGACCATCCATCAGCAGCACGCCAGGGAGTTCTTGTTTTCTAACTATGAAATCAATTGACTGATAGCCTTTGGTGTGTCCTGAAACTGATTCATTGGTTTCTTATTTTACCTAACTGGCTTCCTTATTCTCACCTTTCTGGGGAAGGGGATGCAGTGTACAACCTGTGTATATGGTGGTGGAGACAGCCCAAGCCTCTCAGAGCACCAGGGAAAGTATCCCAGGTGCTGCCTCTGGTCCATGTGGATCCGACTCCAGGAAGCTTCTTGAAATTCTTCTGGGCTGGAAGCCTAGCTCGCTGGTAGAGCACTTCTCTAGCACACAAAGCCCTAAGGTTTGCAAACAACAAAAGTAATAATTCTCTTTGCCGGGGGCACCACCAACTCAACGTGCATTTGGTAAATAAATGAGGAGTCGGCTGCTCTGGAAGAGGCACAGGCCGTCCTCCTTCAGGTCCGCAGTCTATCACGATGAGCTCAAGACAGGGACAAACACCAAGAGTCTGTGGACAGCTGGAGTTGTCTGTGTAGACTGTAAGCTGGGCGGTCACATAGGGAAGAGATCGTGAGTAAATAATTCCGAGTATGAGGAAGTTGACCAAATCTGCCCATGGACCTTTGAACAAACGACTCCACGCATGTTCTTTGTTAGTTACAAAACTGCCCACCGCCGCTTCTCCACACTGCAAGAGCCCTTCATCATACACAGCTTGAAGTCTCTTCCAGCGTGTTCCAAAGTCTGGGCTCCCCGGCCAGGCCAGCTACTGTGGAGCTCTGTGGAGCTATATTTTTTAATCCTAAAATAATTCTGTGTGTTCCTTTGTGTGTTTGTTTTTATAGACCTTTTAAAAATATATTTTATTCTTATTGGAGCTCTGTGGAGCTATATTTTTTAATCCTAAAATAATTCTGTGTGTTCCTTTGTGTGTTTGTTTTTATAGACCTTTTAAAAATATATTTTATTCTTAAAATAAGTTTTAGGTTCAAGGAAAACTAAAGCAGAATACAAAGAAGTTTCTTGTATTCCTCCTGCCCTCTCCCCCATACAAAGCAGGCATGAATGCATTTGCCTCGATGGATAATTTACACTAACGAATTTATGTTGACACATCAGGGTCCCACGAAGATCAAAGTTTACAGGAGCGTTCGCTCCTGGTATTGCACACTCCATAGCTCTGGTCAAGTGTGCACCCTTCAGCGTCACACAGAATAACATGACAGCCCTCAAAGTCTGTGCACTACCCACTGAGCTCTCCCTCCTCACCAACTCCCGGCATAACCACTGATGGCTCTACTGTCTCTAGGGTACTGTGTCTTCCAGAACGTCATATATTTGCACTCAGGCATCGCATAGCCTTTGCAAGTTGGCCTCTTAATAATGCGTATTTAAGTTTCCTCTGGTGTTGGTCCATGGGTCCAGAACTTAGGTCCCTCTAGCTTTGTGTGTGACAGTCCATTGTCCGATTTACCATAGTTTACAAATATTCACCCACTTACCCACTGAAGGTCATCCTGCTTGTTTCCAAGTTTTAACAGACATGAATTACTATTCTGTACAACCACAGGCACATTTGTGAGTGGATATAGTTTTCTACTCATTGTGTAAATCTCAAAGAGAACAGTGGCTGGATCAAAGGGTAAGAGCAGCTGGGGACTCGTGAAGACCTCTCAGACTGTCTTCACCACTTGGTATTCCCACCATCAGCGAATGAGAGGTCCCACGTGCAGCACCCCTGTCAGCACTGACACCATCACTGATCTAGCTTTTGCCCGTTTTAACAGATGCATAACAGAGCCTCAATATTTTAATGTACAGTTCCTTAGTGTTATTCGGTGGAAGCATCTTCTCCTACAGCTATGTGCCACTTGTTTTTCTTGTTTGAAGGGTTCAGTCCATGTGCCTTAAAAGACTCCTTTCAACTCATATTTTTAAACTGAATACATGCAGTTAAACTCGTCTACCTCTACAATATCCTTGAAATAGATTTCCTTCCTAGATTCCAACTCTTCACACCTTAAGACTGAAGAACCAGGGTTAATTAATTAGGAAACCCAAGTCACTCGTTAGTCATCTTCTCTTTAATTTGAAGGAAAATCTAGAACAGATATTTTCCTCCGGAAGAAGCCAATGTATCTGAAAATTATGCCACATACTCCAACTGGCCAAAAATGTTGGCCCCCTGAATGCCTTTGTCACATCTCACTTGCAAAACACTCACAGGATGTGGTCCTTCTCAACACCTCAAAATCTCTGCATGATTAGCTTTAAAAGTCCAGGCTCTTCTTTGAGTTGTCACTTTAGTTTTATGAGAGGAACCTTCACCTGTCTGGAATGCCCTTGCATTTAAACCCTATCAAGTTTATGATGGAGAAAAACAAGGATCAATTTACTACACATGCTGATTCAGGAAATTATTTGAATAAGTATTAGCATTGGACTGAAAAGACTATTACATTCTAATAACCAATTTATGTACAAATAAGTAGCAAGTCAGGGATATTTGTCTTCTAAAAATATGTTATATCAAAAGCCAATAAAGTCCTATTGGGGAAAGTCATAAATAGCTTACTAAACAATGTTTTCACATAAGCATGGTTTAAATATGAAATTGGTTGTTAATGGTTCTAAGCACTTTATAATAAATTGACAGGCAAAGCTACTAAGGACAGTAAAGATACTATCATATAGGAAAAGAAGATACAAAAGTAAGTCAGATCAAAATATCCTTAACCATCAATATTTTGGATAAAAAT
>PVJX010047555.1:0-11826 GCA_004027295.1 Dolichotis patagonum
AACATATTTCTATTAATAGACAACTGGTGATTTTAGATGATTTTCATAGGATAGTATAGTAAATTTGAATATAGTGAAATACATAGTTCAAATGAAGTATCTAACATTGAGAACTTTAAAACCCTATTAGGTTGTCATTCTAAACTGTTTGATTCTTTACCCTAGAGAAAATATAAAATACTTTGTAGTGGCCATAGGAAAAATAAGATTTCACATATAACTTAATGCATTTTTAAACTGTTTGTGTCTCTTGTGTTTGTGTGTACCTTTGAAATTCAGAGAACTTCTATTCAAGATTTAAATAGTACCAAAAACAACTGTTTCAATACTCTATAAGTCAGACAATCCAGATAGTTATTTTCAGAAGAACCAATATATGTGCATTTAGGAAACCGTACTTTTTTGTTACAAATAATAAAGGCCACAATCTTTTGCCCCAGGCCAGACCATTGTAAGACTTTTGAACATGCTGTTTGTGTGCAAGTTGGCTTTATTGTATCTGCTTTTGATCTAACAATTGAGGATGTCTGTCACATTAATCTCCACCTTCCCACTCAGTCTTTTTTTTTTTATCTTATTGTTTTTCTTCTGAGCAAGAAAGATACTGGAAAAATGTGGCTATTTGAGAAAGACAAAAATTTTTTACAATGATATTCTGTACTTGTAAGCAATCAGCAATGGAAGTGAGAAATTCTTCCCTTCTGCTTCACTGTAGATGATTGAACAGTCTTTCATTTGACTGATGATACAGGAGTAGTATTTGCCATGGAAAAACTATTGTTTCTGGCTGCAGGAAGTAGGTGGGATGAGGGACTCAGAAATACAACATAAAATACAGAAGTACAAATTGTGCAGGACATCCTCCCCCTGTCCTCCTAATCCCCTTCCTTATGAGAACAGCAAAGACAATAATTACAGCTAACATTTGCTGAATGATTATTCCAGGAGAAATATTTAACAACTGAACCAACACAGGTGTCAACCAGTCAGACTGGATACTGGCTACAACAGCATCATTGCGATTAGTCCATGTCCTCACAATTTCGATTGCTAACTATTTTGACAACTAGCTGTGTGAATATTTGAGGACTGCCAGTGTCAACTCCGCTGTATTACACGTCGGTCACTGCTCCAAGCACCATAAGTTCATTTGCTCATTCGGTTCTCCAGTCACTTTACAAGATAGGCACTCTTACTATTCCAACTTGACAGTTAGGAAAACTGAGTTTTAAAGAGATTCAGTGACTTGTCCCATGTCATGTGGTCAGGAGGCAGTGAAGTTTGAGTTCACACATGGTCTTCAGACCCAAGAGTCCATGTTTTTTGTTTTTTGTTTTTTGTTTTTTGTTTTTTGTTTTTTGTTTTTTGTACCAGGGATTGAATTCATGACCTTGCACTTGCCAGGCAGGCGCTTAAGCCACTGAGCTAAATCCCTAGCGAGTCCATGTTTTTAAATTTTACATTCTGGTAACATTTGAGAAAGTCACACCCTACAGTACTTTGTGCCCTAAGAAAAATATGTTCTTTAGGAACATGAAGGTTGAACTTTAACAGCCTGGTTGGTCTCAGTGACAAGAAAAGTATCCTTGGCTAGTATTCAGGAGGAGAAGCAGTGAAACCAGTTTGATGAAGATGACAGAATGAATAACAGGCCACAGGGACTAGCTCTGTTCTCAGGAAATTATTCTGGAATTGGTCCAAGATTATTGAAGGACTATGGAAGCCTAAAGATTAGACTGGGCATCCAGCCTGAGGGGACAGTTTTTAGATAATTGTCACAAATCCTAACTACACTTCCTTTCCTCTCTCCATTAAGTGAATTCTGTCTGGTTGGGACTTTTGAAGCAGTTTTATTCAGAGCAAAACAAATAACTGGATTCCAGAGATGAGCCACCCTGATCTTATGTCATTGTCTTTCCCGACTATATGACTGGCTATTTGGTTGTACTTTTTGTTCCCTAGCCAGCAGTGACTCCACAGCATCACTGCCTGTGAGCCAGTCTTAATAATAACAAAATTACTATTTCCAGAAACCTTATTTTACAGATGGGAAATAAGGTTTGATGAAATAAGGACTGATGAAGTTCACATGTCCAACTCTCTGTCGTGTGTCATCCCAGGTGTCCCCCCTGAGCCCCCTTCTCTCTCTTTCACAAATGCATATAAGAATACAAAGAATGGAGGAGCTGTTACCAAAGGAAACCACTTGCACATTTTTCTTAGCTTTTTTGAATCTCAATTTTCATCACTGTGAAGCACAACTGAGATAATTTTGTTTGGAGGGAGGGTGAGGACGTGGAAGAAAGGCATAGTGAATCAGAGCAAATCTGTATCTCAACTTCCTTATAACATTGATAAACCCAGACAAATCAGCAAATAGTTATTACAGTTAAGTATCCACATTTGTATTATCATTGCTACTTTTATGATAATTACTACCACCATCACCAACAATGTTCATAGTAATAACAATTATGCATTGAATGTTTACTATGTGCCAGGCACTGTGCTAAGAGATATCTCACTCATCCTCAAAATAATTCTATGAAATTGCTTGTGTCTGTATGTTTTATCACTTTTCTGATTTGAAGGAATGTTTCAATGGGCTCCAGGATGGAGGAATCAGATGCACATGGTCCACATAGATACACCAGTCTCCACCCAGCTATTGGCACAAGGAAGCTAAGCATGAGCATTGCCTAATGTTGGTACCAGGAAGCTGTGTGGGCTTCTGGTCAGAGTCCTCCAGCTCTTGGCTTCAGTTCCAGGGTTACGTATTGCTTGTGCTAAGGAGCTGTGCTAGCCATCCTGTTTGTTGTTAACCAGGAAGAGATTCGATCCTTAGCAGCAGCATGGATACAACTGTCTACTGATCATGAAGCATAAGTGGTGTCTAGATGGCCTCACACCACAGTGCTGATATGTTAGAGTCCACTGTAACACTCATAGGCTTCTCCTTTTTGCAATGAAGCATGAGGTTGTACATACCGTGATGGCTTGGAGGGATGCACATGACTTTTGATGACTGAACATCTTCCTAGGAACCAGGACAAAATGAATCTATATCCACTTATGATATGGTTTTGAGAAATGAATAAGCTATGACATATTTGCTACTGACTACAGTGTCTGGGGCATCATAAACAATTAATGGTAATTTATTATTAATATATAACACTAACATAACAACAAATAGTATGCAAGCATTAGTACTTTATTAGTAGAAATATATTGCAAATAATCTGCACAAACAATCATGAGAAAGACCATATCCCCATGCTGTCTTCAGCTGGGCAAGTTTTATCAGCATTTATCAGCTCACTTGTCCTAGTCTGGATCCTGAATATCCCCAAAGGTCAATGTATTGAAAGCCCAAGTGTTGAAGAGGGGATAAGGACCCCAGAGTTTCCTGTTTCTCTCTTTGGTTTCTGAGTACCATGAGGAGAGCAGATTCCTCTGCCACGTGCTCCCACCATAATGTGCTGCCTCACCACAGGCCCAAAAGCAATGAACCAGATGACAGTGTTCTGAAGGCTACAAAACTATGAACCCAAACAAACCTGGCATTTTAAAAGGTTGATTATCTCAGGTATTTTGTACACCTAACCAACATGTATTTTGTACATGCTAACCAACACATCCCTTATTGATTTTCTCACATTATATCCCATTTCTAAAAGAGGATGTAGTTTCCATCTTCACTTGAGATTTTGAACTTCTCCCATCCATTTTTTTGTTCTGGGCTTCTTCTATGAATATAAAACCCTTAATCCAGTGGTGGGCCCTTCAATACCTCCTGCCAGCCCAGATTTGTATGATTTCTCTGTGCTTTCTTTCCCTCACAAAGTGAAGGTATGTTTACACAAGATGAAAGTATAACGTTCTTGTCACAAAGCAACCATTTAATAATAAAAATAATAGGTGATCTATAACTTTTTATACATTACTGGTTACCTCTTATACTCATAAAAACAAAAATTCTGATAAAGCAGTGACGTTGGTAAGTATATACTTTGTAGAGCGAGATTTCTCAGCTTAGACATAACTGAGAAGTTAACATGACCGGTTAATATTTATTAAGCTTTCATTATGTGTCAAGCATCTTTCTCAGCACTTTATGCATGTTAATTCATCTACAAAAAGTGTGAGTAATTTATTAAGGGAGTGGTCTTTGGGAAAGGGTATAAGGAAGAGAGAGAAGTGGAATGGGAAAGAGGGGGAGAAGTAAAATTTCAGGCAAAATCCCACAGAGAAGCCTATCTCCTGTGGAGCTGTGTGTTATGGTGCAGAGGTCTCAGGGCTAGGCTGCTGAGTTCTGACCTTCCTGCTCAGGCCCTGCCAGTCAATGGCTAGGGAGTGGGATATGGTAAGGATCAGTCACTTCCAGCTCTCTGCCTCTGTGAGTCATGGGCTGATGGGTTCAAAAACACAGAGATGCTTGAGAGAAGCTGCTCAGGAACTGTTAAAGGATGGCTGGGATACCTGGCTAGAACACTAGCAATATCTGCTGCAGAGCCTCCCAACAACAATAAAATCCATTTAGCCGATGAAGATAAGCGGTTAACGATCTTGTTCTGGTCACAGGGCAAGTAGGGAGAAAGTAACGACTGAAACCTAGGCAGGTCACTTCTACCTTACTGCTGTGGGACTCGGGACAGTGTCGAGCAGCTCAGCCTACCACACCAGTCTCTGCTCAGCACCGTGGCTGCGTATTGCTCTGTGTTACAAATATCTGAAAACACACAAGAGCAAACCGAACCATGCCTTCGTGTAGGAGGTGCTTCATCATCCTGATTTCTCTCTGTCTGCATCTCCATAATGTAATCAAGACCTGTTTCATTCCTGTAAGCCCCAAATTCCTGTGATTTTCCTCTGATGGGTCTCTAGCTCTTGCCGCTGATTACAGCACCATTCACAGCTTTACGGCATGTGAGGGGCACAGGCACCAGGTGTAGGCTCCTAAGGCCTCAGCTTGTCATTTGATTTCAACGTTTTAAGCAATGTTCCTCTGCCTTCAAAATGCTCAAATCACTCTTTTCCTGGAAAGACTTTGGCCACAACTAATTTTTTCTAGAAAAATAGTACCCATGTGCTTCCTGCTAGACTAAGTGATTAGAGAAAATATGGGCTTATATTTGCTTTCAAGTGTCTGTGTAATGTGCATTGGTGTAGGCACCAGCTAACCACTGACACTTGATTTCATAACTTCTAATCTGACACAAATAGACTTCAAACTTTTATGGGATAATAAATGGGATGACGATAGAGCTGTATTTAAAATATTAATAAAGTATTTCAGGTTAAGCACGCATAACATTTTATGGGTTACTGATTACTCTGTGTAATCATAAAAACAATAAGTATGATAAAGAAGTGATGTTAGAAGTACATACTCTCTAGAGAAGACTGTCTCAGCTTTGGCACTATTAACATCCTAGGCCAGGTAATGTGTTATCTGTCCCATGAATTATAGAAGAGTCAGCTGAAACCTTTGCTTCTACTCACTAGATACCAGTAGCTGCACCCTCAGCCTCTTACAAGTTGCGATCCCTAAAATATCCCTAAATATTCTCCTGGAAGCATGCTCCCTGGTTGAGAACCACTGCTGCATAGGAAAGTAACAAAAAGGGGACCTCTGGTGATGTATGTTCTGAGCTCAAGCCCAGCATTTTCCATCTGTGACAATCTTTCTTCTTGGTTTCTGTTTTGTTGGTGTCTTTGAGGTAGGCCAGTTTTGATTTCTTGTATTTTTCACATCTTTTTCATAAGCTTCCACCTACCAGCTATTCACTCCATTTCAAATTTTCAAATATTTTTCATTGAATTCTTGCACCTAGGGTGGTCTTATATCTATAGCTTGAGTCTAACTTTTGCAAATATTAGATGTGAGGAGGAGTCGCTAAAAGTGGGTACTGAAAAAAGTCTGTGGTGCATCTGTATGTTTTTGGCACTTTAGCAAATTTATTTCAGCCTCATGGTGTATCAAGTAATGATGAAAATGAAGTAAGAGGAATTTGGAGTGAACTATTTTCATATGTCAGAGAGAATTGGTGATGGAAAAAGAATTCAAGTTTCCTAGGATCTTGTGATGAAATTTTTCATTTAAAAAATGTAGATTTTAAATGAAGTTAAAAAAAGTTTTATTACTTCTGATCAAAATATTTGTGTTCACAGGCACGTAAGCTTGCTCTTACGTTTTTACAAATTTCAGGCCAAGCACAGCAAGAAAATATGACCCATCACACCTTTGTGATGAATTGTGTCTTGCACTGTCATTTCCCATCAAGTTTCTAAGGTTACAAAATAGGTCAAACAAAGTCCCATACTGCTAAAATCTCCAGCAAAGTATCTAACAAGATCTGCAGAACTTCAAGGTTGCCCTGTCCAAGCTACCTTTAAAAGTCACACAGCTGCTTCCTTGTAGAATATGAGAAACATTAACCTTTCAAGTTTGAATATGATGCTCAATACTAGTCATCACTCATGGGCAGGCAAATTCAACACCTGTTCAGAGTGGGCTGGAACTGACTCAGGAGTTCCACTAAAAATGCTAGACTCCAACCCTGCGCCACATGCCCACTGGCCCATAGCCCCTGCATTAAGCCTACATTAAGCCTACATTAAAAAGCCTACATTAAGATCCCTCATCATTGTATCCAGACCACTAAAGTTGCTTTATTTATTGTTACCTTCATACTTAAGTTGGTAGCGATTCATCTGCTTGATGATTTATTTGTTCATTTATTTATCTTTCTGAAACTACAAGCTTAAGGGCAAATGCCTCTTTGATACTCCTTTTGTGGGAACCAGACCTGCAGCTACACAAATATTTGATGAATTGAATTGAATTTTGGTAGAATCTTTGTAGGTCTTACTGCACCATTTGGAGGTTATTGGGTGAGGGTGCAAGAACAGGAGAAGAAAGAGAAAAAAGAAAAAAGGAAGAAATAAAAGAAGGAAGGAACAGAAAGAGGGGGAAAATGAGAGGATTGTTTGCTCAAATAAGTTTACGTGCCAGAACTTCTTGGGAGATGTCATCTGGTCTGTTTGTAATGACATGGAGCCATGTTTAGCTCATCTACAGATAAAAGTCATTATTAATGAGAATTAAATAGACACTGTTTTCCCATTGCCCACTGGGTATAAAATGAGTATAGAATGGAAACATAGTAATTTAATAAAAATAGACCTTGTTTCCTTGCGACAGAGTCTCCCTTCCTTTCGATTCAGACCTCCTCTAATGTTTCCTGAGCTTTCCTATGGCTTTTTGATTGTGAAGGCCAGGAAATAATAAAGGGCTTCTTCAGTCTTTTGGAAGCATCATGACTTCTCTGGTATGTGAACCTCTGAATATTCTCTCCTTAGCAAAGGCACTTTGGTCATGTGATGCTTTTTCCTCCAAACATAGATCTTTCTGCCAGGATCCGGGTTTTCCATTACCAAATAGATTCTGCAGCATCCTCCAGGTGCTTCTGCTGCTCTCTGCATGAGTGTGTGGTAAACCACAGTTCCCATTGCTCACGTTGTTTCCTTGTGGGTGTTTAAGGAAGGATGGTCAGAGTGGAAACCAGGATTCAAGTGTATCAAGAGAAGCCAGGTGTGGTGGTGCACACCTGTCATCCCAGCACTCGGGAGACTGCCTCAAATTTGAGGACAGCTTGGGCTACATAGAGTGTTTAAGGGCAGCCTAGAATACATAAAGAGACCTTGTCTCAAAATCAAAAAGCAAACAAAACAAAAAAAGTGTAGCATTGAGTTTCCTGATCAAGAGGGGAACCTGACTATTCTGGCTCAAAGATGTGTGGTCTTAGTCACAGTCTGTGCAAAGGACACAGCCCAGAATAAACTTCCTGGAGGCAATCACACATTACATGCCAATGAAGACATACTGAAACTTCATGTCTTCAATGCGTATACTCAATGTAGAAAAACACCACTGGGAGTTTATGTGGTAGGATATGGGAACTTAATTGGACTACGTAGGTAGAACTGAGAGGATGTGGTCAACCTAGGAGGCCCAGTAAGGAGAAATGGATATGACTACATCCTAGTCTCCCTGAGATATGGGATTCATACCTTCAGAGGGTAGGCAGGCCTCAGGGACTTAGATGATCCATTACACTGTGTACACTTCTCTGGGGACAAAAGTCTATCCCTAGAAAATAAAAATCTAACTACGGTTAACCAAGACATTCGATTCTAAGCAGTGGGGGATGCGAGTGAGGAGACGATCCTTCTAGAAATGCCAAAATATGACATTGAGGGACATTTCAGAGAGTAGAGAACTTAAGTTCATAGCCATTCAGTTTAATGCATCGGGATTTTCCAAAAGGGACTGAGCAGTTTGTATACAAGAACTGAGCGGTACAGTTATCTGTCTTTATCTCATCCCTTCAGTACAGCCAGCTCCGATCCCAACAGCTTCTAAAGGGCAGAGACTGATGGAGCATGACTAGACAGTCTCTAGCTTGTGAATATTTCATGATAGGATGCCTTCCAGTTGCTCACTTTCTTTGTTATTTATAGTTCCCATGATCTCGATAGGTTGGAGATGGTATGGCCTTATTCCAGAAGCTGCTCCAACACAAGCCCAAGAGAAATATTAGGGGGGTGGAGTAGTAGACACATTAACTGTGGAGGTGTAAATGGCGACTATTTTACTATGTGATGTCAAAGGCTTCAAGAACATCACTGTGCGCGTGTTTGCTATCAATGTTGTTTTTCCGTTGTCAAGATCATTGGATTTGTTATTGCAGTGTTCCTCTACGCAGGAAATGCATCAATGACCAAAATTTTAGTGTATATCACTAAAGAGGATTCTCTTTTTATAAACTGAGAGGATACTGAAAAGGTATAATTTGCATTTTTTAAAAAAACTAATAATGGGAAGAGGAAAAAACAGGTTAAGATGATGAGAGCAGAATTGGACCAATGATAGAATAGCGGGGAAAAGAAAAGTTTCATTAAGACCAAAAAAAAAAAAAAAACAAAGAATAGGAATATCTTGTAATTTCATCACAAGTTTCTGAATTATTTCCTGCAGGGGAGAAATGCCAAGTATTGATCGATTTAGATTCAAACCAAGTACCTATCACTCTAGCAAGGGGAGTGAAGTTGGATTAAACAAATACTATCCACTCACAAGCTGAAGTGGAGTCCATTGCCATCTATGCCAAAAGATACATCTGCTATCCAATGGGACATCACAAACACTGTTCATCTTATTACTCTTTTGCCAATTTTAAGTTTTAAACAAAAATAGAGGAACGAAAGGTGAAGGTACTGTTATTGACTGTCCTTATGTTTTATAGGTACTAGCTCCTCCAAACCTTACAACATCTTCATGTTAAAAATTAGCATTCCCATTTTACTGATGGACAACTAAAATATTAGTTCATTTACTATACACAGCTACCAAGCGGCAGAAGCTCAAAGCTAGGTCTACCCACATTCAAGCATTCTGACATACACTTGTCTGAGAGACCCTTATTAATCTGTTGTCTGAGAAATCCACTGTTGTGAGAAGTAGAATTTAAATCTTTTCAATAAGAATTTATGAAATACTCTTTGCATATACAACACACTTCTAGGCTTTGCTTTCTTCGTGGTAAACTATCTCTAGAAGCTAACATGAATTTTCAGTCTATAGAAAGGGAGAATGATCACAAAATGCAAAGCAAAGAAGTAAGGAAAAATATTCATTTATTTACTTATTCAGATAATTGGGAAAATCTTTATTGACTGCATACTCTATCTATCTATCTATCTATCTGTCTGTCTAGCTATCTATCATCTATCTACTTATCTATCTATGTATCTATCTCTATCCCATAGCTTTCTTCACAAGGCAGGCCTTAGAAACTGGAACTTCTCTTCCCTAACTAGGTCACAGAAACTCTAATCTTCCCCTGTCTTTCTGTCTTGGAGTTGACTGATGCAATCCTCTGACTTACCTTGTCTGGTATCAGATCATATGATCCCCCACTTTATACAGAGCCCTTCTATCCACTATTGGATAGAAGGAAGGCTGCACAGAGAGGTCAAGAAGAGCCTGAATACATAAGCCTTTCTGGAATTCCCTCCTCTATCTATTAGCATTAGGCCAGGCCTTTTTGTCTAATTGCATTTCTACATAGTTGTCTGTGGCTACATTATATCTGTGAAACCCCAAACGACAGGATTCAGAGAGCTTCCATGCAGCTGAGCACATGGATGCTGGCATGCCCAGAGATGGAACAGAGCCTCTGCTCCCCCTGCCCTATATCTTGCGTTATACATCTGTGAATCATCTATATCCTTCAAAGTACACCTTAATTTCTAGCTGGTGAGTCAGAATTACAGGCAAAACAGCCTGAGGCTCATGACTGGCATTGTCAGTTATAGCAGACAGTCTTGGGGACTGAACCCTCAATCTGTGGAACCTGACATTTACTAGGTGGATTTCATCAGAACTGAAGTAGAGGACAGCCCAGTGGTGGCATCTGTAGAATTAATTCCTTGCTTGTTGGTAGGGACATCATGCTTGTTGGGGTCAAAGACCTCTCCTTTATTGATTTTTGTGATATGTGAGAGATGAAAAATCACTTGTTTTTTCTCCAGAGTCATCTATTAAAGAGGAGAAAATTTGATTGCATAAAAGCTAGCCCAATGAGAATGATTTCTTAAAACCATTTTCCCACTCTTGAGGGGCTAATATGAATAAAAAGTTATGATCTATGTATTGATGCCACTTGAAAATCAATTTCTTCCACTGAAGCATTTTTGTTTTGTTTTGATGTAAAATGCTAGCATGAGAATTTGTGTTCAGTAAGACAATCTGACACTATTTCTTTTTCCATATGAATGAAGACAAAAAGAGATAGAAACAATATAGAACCATGCAAATTTACAAAAATGTTTAACAATGTATTTCCTGGTCTATAGGAGCAACTTATAATAGTGGCCCCAAAATTAAATAATTAGTGTAAATGAAATGATATCAGAATAATCCACAAAGCCATAAGGATAAACTATGAGCTGGAGTAGACAGTACTTAAGATTTGAATATGTTTTCTTATTTTAGAACTATACCAACCCATTCTCTAGATAAAATTGGGAAAACTGATAATAACAACTATTGATGAGGGATGTGAGCAATTGCAAGTACACACAGTGAAACCACATGAGGGAAAGTGTTAATGAAGTTTCTTGTAACCTTAAGTCTATGCCTACCCGTGGCCCAAATTTCCACTTCTAAACGTTATTTGAGAAATGAAAACATGTCCCCCCTAAATTGTATAAATATGTTCAAAGCAACCTTATTCATAATAGCTCAAGAACTAGGAACAACCAAAATGTCCATTAATAAGTGAAAACAAAGTATAGCACATCTATGCAATGGGCCATCACTGCTGAACAATCAAGATGAATTAATTAGACACACAGACATGTGAGTGAATCTCAACAGCATTACACTGAGTGAAAGAAATCACATGGGCTGATTCATTTACACAAAGACTGAGAGTAAGCGGTAGAAATCAGGGGAGGCTGACTGGAAGGCAGGGAGTTGGCTGGGAAGGAGCTCAAGGTAGCTGACTAGGCAGAGAAAATGTTCTGATCATGATTTTGGCCAAGGTTAAATGAACATATGCATCGTTTAAAACTTATCACACTGCAAACAACATCTACACATTGCACTTCATGCAATTTATACATCAATAAAGATAAAAATTTTAAAAGTAAGATGATATAATCTGGCCATAAAAATAAACTCTTGACCTTACTCAACTTAATTTTATCTCCTTAATAAGATATACTTTAGAACTAATTTATCTTGTGAACTAATCA
>PVJX010047556.1:0-11777 GCA_004027295.1 Dolichotis patagonum
CATCTCCAACATCTTGGGGATCAAACAGAGGTAAAACCCCAACTCTTCAGGAAGAAAAGCTAAAAGAATATAGGGAAAGAAGACTGTGCCCTTTCTGTGTTTCTAGCATTCTGGCTCCAGATAAGCATTTTGGCCTCTCTTCCAAATGGGATATTCCCTGCCTGTAATATTCCCCATACAATTCTTGCTATCATTGAAACAACTACTTCCCAACAGTCATTCTGTCTCTCTTCTTCCCTAGGAGAAGAAACTGATGAGAACTGGATATCTAGCACATGTCTTTGGAAAGGAGGAGCTGCTCTTGGAGCTTCTGGACTTCATGGCTTGTAAAGCATTAGAGATGAGGCCCGCCAGGTGGGACTGAGGGTGGCACAGAATTCTCTCAGGAAGATGCAGGGGAGAACGGCTGAAGCAGCCTTGGTGACGGCTCCCTTGGTGATTTCTTAACTGCTCTAAGTCTCTGGGTGCGCTGTTCAAATAGAGCAGCACTGTGAGTTCCCATTTACATTACCTCAGGTCCCCATGTTAAAGCAGCCTCTTCTGTCTCCAATTGCAATGAGCAGCAGAGCTTGCTTATGAGTGGGCCAAGAGAGGAACAAATCTCATGCAGAGAAATTACTTCTTTCTTATACTGAATTAGGGTTTGAGCTGGGAGACCAAAGTTCTTTGCATCCTTTGATCTTCCCCATTGTACCAGACAGTCTGATTATGTTTTCCATGCCCATCCCAAGTCTCCTCCTTTTTTATCCCCTTTCTCCATGCTTTTGAGATTGTTTAAAAAACGTCATTTCTGATTTTTTTTTTGATGTGAGCAAACTTGTATTTTTGGCTCTGTTCCTCGTGGCCCTGTTTTTTGATGTCCTGTGAGACTAACATTCTCCCAAAATTTATCCTGTGGCTCAGGTTCATTTTTCCAGCTTGAGATTCCAGTGACTCCATAACTTGTCCAAGTCCACTGCATGTTAAATTTTAGTGGCTTTTGTTGATCTTCCTTATGCAGTGCAGTGGCTTCCTGCTTCTCTGGCGACAGTGCAGTTCTCACATTCACACCCAAATTCATCTGCTGCTCAGTTGCTCATCCTAACCTGCTTCTCTCTCAGATGTATGCTTTCAAGTCTTTCTCCGAGTGCTCCAGCTGGGTACAAAACTCAGACTTAATAGCAATAAATCACATTTTAGAGGGCCTAAGAGTAGGAAGGTGGCTGATTATACATAGCCATTGTGCTGCATGAAGTCTTTTCCATCTTTAATAGGCTGTGTCTGATGCACTACATGATAGGGCAGGTGAAAATTTCCTGTTGTCTCCTAAAGTCCTAGTCATAGTAACACTGGGACAGTATGAATCATTTGTGGCAGTGCTCATGTGAGCATCTGTACTGCACTGAGAGGCATGTGAAAGTACAGGGATGAAGTTACTGTTAGGTGTGACATGTGATACTTACATATATTAAAGAGCAAATTCTTTACTGGTCTGTGGATCTGCAGTACTATTCATTTATTCTCATTTGAGGTGGACTCCTCTTTATAATTCTTATATCGTAAAAGCGCAGGCCATGTTTTACCCACAGCAGTCTCAGAAAGCTCACCTTCAATATCAGTCTTCTATTGGTTCCTAACCTAGATCCTTAATCTCCAAAACAAGTGTACAGAGAATAAATAAATGAGACAAGTGGTATGATTTTAGGGCTCCAGGAGGGTCAAAACCCTTTAGCTGAGTTCGAGACTCTGAGGGCTAAGACAAAGACTTCTCTGGACCACGCATATTTATTAGGTCCAAACAAACAATGGGAAAACTGAGGGAAGCATGGGCAATGAGCAGGACCTTGGGAGTCACTTCAAGGACATCTCCAAGTAATGAATCATGTCAATTTAGGAGAACCATCTCATCTTCATGAAGACATGGTAAGAGTGGGACTGTAGGAGTATCTTAGTTCCTTTTCACTCATCGCTGAGACAAAATAACTGATGCCCAAAGTTGGGAAAGGAAAGGTTTATTTCTTACAGTTTTGGAGGCTTCAGTCCATACTCAATTGGCTCCAAGACAGGGTGGCATGGCAGGGCCGCAGTTCATGGTGGCTGCAAACCACAAGCAGGAACCGGCAAGAGATAGAGACATGCCTTCTTCCTGCCATTACATCACATCCTGGCTCCACCCCTAGGCCGGTGTAGCACTCACACCCCCAATCCAAGCACTAGACAATGAACCAATCACAAATGCATAATGCAAAGGCATGAGGCTTGGGGGCCACTGACATAAACCATGACAAGGAGTAATTCCTGCAATTGAAGTCTCTATCTACTTAATTGATGCTTGAGCCAAGTGTCCTCAGCTGTGCCCTTGACTTTTCTTTTGAGGTGTCTCTGGCCTCACAGGCCACTATAGGCCTCAGCCAGGACCAGTGATTCATAGAGGTTCACTTACTATGAATCAGATCCCATCGCCAGGCAAGGGGCCTAGGCCTAGGACAGACTCACAGATAAACATAGAAAGCCAATTAGTTAATTTTAAATCCTGCTCGGAGTTGCTTTGTAGTTGTCTCCAACAGTCTTCCTTGCAGCATTTTCTCTTTTCCATGATCTAACTTTGATTTGTGTTCATCTTTTGCCCTAAGTATACAAAATCTGTACTGTAAATGTTACCAGGAAGAGGCCATATATGTGACTGTCTTGGAAACAAATGCAAAGTGACTAAGTGCTCTGAAGTTGGAAAACCAGTGATGGTTATTGCGCTGCAGTCAGGCATGATCCTTCCACCTCAGTTAAATTTTAAAGAATAGTAAGTATTGGAAGCTGTTAAAGAAGGACTCCATTGCCATATGACCAACAACAATCATGAGTGGCGTATGCGTACTATGAAGAAACTTCTAGTGGCCTGGAATGGAGACCAGCCACAGAATTGTTTCTGACTCAGGACCATGATAATCATGGGTAATGCAAACACTGTCTTTGTGAGGCTGAAACAGAAGGCAGGACCCAATTCTGTAGTCCAACTACTGTTGCTCTGTGCCATTTCAGTGCAGCAAGCACTGTTATTCCATAAAGTATGTATGAATTAGCAGTCAGTGAGAGAAATTTTGATCCAGGGAAAACCTTCAACATAGACGAAACCTTTCTGTTGGGGAAACTGATGCCTATGAGGACTTTCTCCCTGAAGAAGGCCAAGTCAATGCCATTTTCATGGCTTTGATAGACAAGAAAAGCATCCTGCATAGTTGTGCAGACTGCAAACTGAATCCGTTTGTAATCTGCCAAATTGAGAGTACCGGAAGTTTAGGAATAACAATAATCTCACACTACCAATGTACCCCAAAAGCATTCCAAAGTCATGGATGACACAGTTTCTTTTCTAAGTTGCCCTCTTCAGTCACTGTGCCACCGAAATGGAAAGTACTGCTCTTAGGTTAACATACCTTATTGTTGATAAGGCCTCCATCTATCCTCCTTTTGTTGCTGATCTTCATCCCAATATTCAAGTAGTAATTTTTCCTCCAAACATCACATCTTTGACCCAATCATTGTATTAAGAAGTTATGGCAGCTACAACCTTAGGAGAGCTTTTGCACAGGCAGCTGAAGAACAATTGAATGCTGCTCTGGAAAAACTATATTTATGTTTAAATCAAAATCTTCACTTGATACCAGGCAATATCAGCAAGGACTGTGCAGACCGCATCTGGAAGAACATACTCAGGAAGTTTTTCCATGACTTTCAAGGATTTGTCCAGAACTAAAACATTGCAAAATCCTCCACAAGATGTTTGTTAAGAATACAAACAACCACAGGCCAGGCGTGTTAGCACACACCTGTAATCCCAGAACTTGGGAGGCTGAGACAGGAGGATTGCTACAAATTTGAGCCCAGCCTGGGCTACAAAGTGAGTTCAAGGCCAGCCTGAACTGTAGTGAAACTCTGTCTCAAAATGACAAAAAAAAAAAAATGCAAACAACATTAAACTGGATGTGGGCCATGACCAAGCTGCGGAGTTTCTGGAGCTGTTTCTTGGGGGACTGATTAACAAGCAATAGGAACTGAAAGTGTAATGCAGAGCTGAATATGGGAGAAACACAATTGCAGGACACAAACGGAAGAACACCCAGAGCCAAAGGTTTAGCATGAGGTTTGCTCCTTCCTACAGGGTGTTTACTATGTTTCAAAACATAAACACAGTGATGGTGATGATACCGATGCTGTGTAGGACCAGGAGAATACCTGTGCTTCATGTTCTTTTTCGTAACATGTGTTATGTGTAAAAACATAAATTAACAAGTAAGCCCCGTAATAGGAATACTACAAAGAAAATATTTTTGTAAATCTGTAAAATGTTAGTTTGAAGGCAATTTTTCTTTACAAATGGTTAAAACATTCTAAAAATTTAAAACATTTTGAAGAGCAAGATTACAGTAAGCTGTGGTGAACCTGGTTATTGAAAAAACAGGAAACTTCATAAATTCAAAGTAGTCTAGGTGCATAGTATTATAAATCTATAGTACTGCACAGTAAGAAATAAGACCCTCATGTCCACTTAACACTTTCTCGCTGAGTGATTCAGAGTATCTTTTATCCCTGCCTTCCTGGTTAGTGCCCTGAGCCAGTGTAATGGTTTTGTCAATTCTTTGTAATTGTACAGTAGCTTTTCTACAGCTACACATGCTTAGATGCAAAATTTCTCACCTGTGAGTCACAAGTGCCAACACTGGTCAGCACAGTCACATTCTGTACAGGTCTGCAGGTTAGAACCATAGGTTTCAATTTCGCTTGTGACGTTCCTCTAGCAGGTTCATCTCTATCTGTATCCAAGGCTGCTTCTCTCTGTAGGTTCATCGGGGTGTGAGGCACAATCCTGATAAGGCTGATATCCTTGCTTCTGCAAATGTGAAGGAATTACACTTATTGAAGCAAATTCTCTGGTGTAGGACCAGGGTCGGAGACAGCAGGCTGCAGGTTCAGCGCTGCTACTGAGGACAGCAATCATGAATCATGGTCCTGATGGGGCTGCAAAGCTACTCGGGGATTCCAGTGGATTTTATTTTTAACTACTGTCCACTCTGGGGTCTTCCTGAAATCTTATGTGTCCGATTCCCAAACACTATCACCATCTTGGGTGGTTCTCAGAGACGCGTTTGGCTTTCAGGTTCAACATTGTCATCAACATTAGATTCATCATGCCAACCTCATCATCATCAACAAAAGAAACTATTTTTCTGGCTTCATCCCACGTCTGCCTAAGAATGTTCACAAAGCCAGCATAGGCACCTCAAAATTGGAAGAGCTGACGTCCCCTACTGTCCTGCAGTTCTGCTGGATCTGGGCTCTTTCTGTAGTTGGGCTCCCTCCTTTTGTGAGTCACTTTTCGGTGTTACTCAGTTCTGTTCCTCTGCCCACTCTCTGATCTGTTGTTTTCCATTCCCCCATTTATTTTTGTTATCCCCAAACTACCTGATGAATACACACTTCTCTGTCACCAAGCCCTCAGACTATCACCAGTGGGCCAGGAGGTCGCCAAAGAAAAGTCCTGCAAATGAGAAGCCTCCCCCAAGGGACCTTTCAGGATTGTTCGTGTGGACTCTCAGGCTTGACCTCCAAATTGGACCAATGTGTTGGAAGGTAGTGGCTAGTGTACCTCCTGCCGGCCAGTCTGCCATGGAATTTGATTCACCAGGAATTGAAAAAGGAAAGCATTGATTTTGGCATCACACTCTAAAACTCCTTTTTCCCTCTGCTAAGCTGTGGCTCCATGTACCTCACAGCTTCCCTGTTCCCTCGATTAACTTGAACATTTTAAACAGAAAGAAAGAAAGAAAGAAAGAAAGAAAGAAAGAAAGAAAGAAAAGAAGAAGAAGAAGAAGAAGAAAAAGAAGAAGAACAAGAAGAAGAAGAAGAAGAAGAAGAAGAAGAAGAAGAAGAAGAAGAAGAAGAAGAAGAAGAAGAAGAAGAAGAAAGGAAGGAAGGAAGGAGCATCATTGCTATTTACGTGGAATTATTCAACCGGAGCTGTTTGAAGGATGGCTGCAGGTTTTGCTAGTGTGTACATCTACAGCCAGAGCTCTCCTGCAGTCCCGTAAGGTATTCAGTCTTATGGCCTCAGACTCTGTTCTCGCCATTCTGTTCGCTTCCCTTCTTACTTCATAGGAATCTTCTTTATCTGCTTGCTTAACACATGCTTTCCTGTCATTACTTTTATGTCAGTATGGAGTTTAACCTGTCATGTTTAATTTTATTTTTCAGCAGTGGCAATTGTACTTCACAGTCTTCCTGCCGAGCTGTATCCTTCATCCTTTCTGTTTGATTTTGAGAGAGGTTCTTAGAATCAGTATGGTGCCCACCCTGGGCTAGAATTTGTCATCTTTTTTACCTCAGACTCCCATCTACCTGGATTACAAGATGAACCAATGTGCCTTGCTTCCTATCCTTTTTTTTTTACTTTATGTTTGTGATCAGATTTTGCTCTGTTGCTCAGACTCTGCATGAATCTGGTCATCCTGCCTCAGCCCCCAGGGTGCTGGGATCACAGAGGAGGGCACAGCATCCAGTGTCCACAGTTACTTTGTTTTGCTTTATACTAACAGTCATCTATGTAGAAGGCCATCACCCTCCCCCACACACACCAACAAGAACAGCGACAAAAGCCTTTCCTCTGACTGGTTCTGTTTGGAAGCTGAAGGATACATAGGGCCCCAAACACTTAATACCTTGTCTTAGAGTTTCAAATACCGGGTTGTGTAAATCTAACCATCCATTCTCTGGCACAGCTTTTCATACATCCATCCCTTACACTGACCAGTGATTGCTCTTGCTGACCTTGGGCCCTTTAAAATCTCCCAGATACCCTCTAGATATGACACCATCTGGACTTCACTTCTGCTAACACTATTCCTACTTAACATTCACTTAATCAGGAAAACATGAAATAATTTTCTTTTGGGAATAAATTTATATTTTTTTAATATTTATAAATATTTCAGCAATTGTCGTTGGATTGAAAGCTCTCCCACAATTATTATGTACTATTATACTATAGCACAACATTATTTGTTAATTAATTTCTAGAGTGGTATTTGTTATCAACATTGGTCTTTATTATTAAAATTGGGATTTTCTAAACAAAATTATATGACTTTTAATATACACTGTATTTTCATTACATAGTTTCCATTTTATAATTATCTTATATCCTAATAATGGTATTTTTTAGAATTTAAGAAAGCAGAAATATGGATGAGGAATGAAATAAAGAACATCTGTGTCTTGGTTACTTTTCTTTCACTGCTGAGACAAAACAACCGACACCCAAAGGTAAGGAAGGAGAGGTTTATTTAGCTCATAGCTTGTGACGTTTACAGTCTGTAATCAGGTGACTCTCAGTCAGGGTGGTGAGGCACAGGGGCAAGAGTCCAAAGCAGCAGAAGATAGCAAAAGCAGTGAGAGAAAAGAAGAAAGAGAAGCAAGTCTCTTTTTCTCCCTTATATCATAAGCAGGCTGCCAGCTCCTGGGTGGGGGTAGGGCTCCCAAGATCTGCCCACCTTTCTCTTGCACAGGCTCAGGGTGTGTACAGAGTGAGGCCCCGGGCCTCCTGCTGAGTCCCTCCTTTAAACTTCTAAACTCAAGTTGACACAAATGCACGGTCCTCTACACCTCAGGATGTAGAACTGGTGAGTTACACTGTTAAGCTTCTAGACTTCACAAGGTGACACGATGTACCAGCCATTAAAATCCCCAATTTGAATAGTGCCGATCCTTAAACTCTGTTCTTCTCTATAAAAATTGTGTTATGTTTTAAGGATCCTTATCTCTCCAAATAAAGTCTAGAATCATTTATTTTGTAATATCAAAAGAGCAACTTGCTGGAATTTCGGTTTGTATTATTTAGATCTATAGAAAATTTGAGAATTGGCAACCTTAACTGTTTTATTTCCAGGAATATTGAATACCTATGTTTTTCTTTCTGCTTTTATTAATCCAAGTTTAGTACTTATTGCTCTATAGATCTTCTATGTATTTTATTACATTCATAATAGTTGTAAAGTTTGGGAATTTTAATTTTAATTTTTATTTTTTTGTGCCGGGAATCGAACTCGTGACCTCACGCTTGCCAGGCAGGTGCTTATACTGCTGAGATATATCCCTGGCTAATTTGGGGATTATTAATGTAACTGTCACTTCTTTTCAAATTCTATATGTTCACTGCCAGTAAATGAACAAATAATTACTTTTTGTATGGTATTTGCAGTGCTTATACTCTTGCTTTAGTCACTATCATATCTAGGTTTTTTTTTGTAGGTTCTTTTGGATTGTCAGTCTAGCCTATCACAGCTGACAAAGAGAATGTTTCTTGATTCCCAGTCTATGTATACTGTAGACCATTTTCTTGTCTTAACTGTGTTAGCCGGGCTTCCAGCATGGTCGAAGGAGTAATCATGAAGACATTGCCTTGCACATGATCTTAGCAGAAAATTCAGAGTTAAATCAGTTACATGGCGGTTTTGGATGCTACTGTCTGGTTAAGGAAATTCTCCTCTATCTCTAATTTGTTGAGATTCTATAATCATGAGTGGATTTTAGATTTTGTCATATGTTTATCCTGCATCTATTTATGTGGTCACTTGATTTGTCTGATCTAGCAGTTGACATGATGGAGTCTATTAATTTATTGGCAAATATTGACGCAGCTTTGCATACTTCATATAAATTCTACTTGGTCACGGTACCTAATTCTTTTCTTAAATTGTAGGATTGGTTTTGCTACTATTTTATTGAGGATTTGGAGATCTATGTATGAGAGATACTGGTCTATAACTTGTTTACTATTTCTTTGCTGGATTTTGGAAATAGGGCAATGGTTGGCTAAGAAAATGAGGTAGGTGGTGTTTCTGCTATTTCTATACTCTAGGATACATTGAAGACAAATTTTTTTGCTTAAGTATTTGGTAGAGTATATCAGTGAACTCATACAGAATTAGTATTTTCTGTCTTGGAAAGTTTTTTAGTATTGGTTCAATCACATTAGTTAAAGAAAACCATACCAAAGTTTGCATTTCTTATGGTTTTGAGATTGTCTATATTGCTTTTTCAAGAAATTGGTGCTTTAAATTGAAGTAATCATTTTTCAGAGTTGTTGATTTGATCTTTCTTTAGTAAAATTGAATGTCCCTAGTACTCATAATGATGTATTTAAATTTCTGATAGGATCCCTAACCCTAACCCTAACCCTAACCCTAAATTAATGAAATATAGAAACCAACATTGAGGGTAATTGTACAAGAAACTTGACCAGGACTCCTCAAAATTATGAAGGTCATAGAAAACAAGACAAGAATTACTTATAGCCATAGAAATAATGGGAATGAGTACAACATTCCATACTGGCTTGTACCTGGGAATAGCAAAGACATTTAATGTAAAAATTGATAAATCTAAAAAAATCCTGACTCTAGTTAAAGGCAACTGGCCAGTATTGGCATTCTACTGTTAACATATGTATAAACTAAATGTATGACAATTATGGGGAAAATAAGAATCTGAACATGAAAATATATATATTGTCTTTGTGCCGTATTTTTACACTTTCTATAAATGTAACATAGTATAAAGTAAAATTTGAAGGGCTATTAAAAAGCAAACAACTGTTATGCTCCAAGACATATGGATAGAAGGAAAATTGCGTGTTTTAGAAGAATTAATATATTATCATCACATTGCTGAAAAATATTCACATACCCCAGCATTTCACCTACACAGGTGCTAAGTGTACTGTGCAGTATGCAGGTCCCGAATCTCCACAGCTGGAACCACTTTTTCTCTCAGTTCTGCTCAGTGTTCCTGTGACTCAGTTACGATATTGACTGTGGATACCTGTTCAGGCAATGGTCTTTTTTGTTTGTCCTGCTGATATATTGTGGTAATTTGATAGCAGGTCCTCATGAAAATATAGACTCAGAGCTAAAGCCTTTGAGTGAAGACCTCAGAATGATGACTTGTGCATATGCTGGCCTGATACAAATGAAGACTCAGTCAAGTCTCTTCACTGAAAAACAGCTACGTCTGCACGCCACACAGAATTGTCTTTAGTGACTAAAATTGCATGCTGTATTTTTCTGCAATACTGTGAATCTGAATAAGTGATAAGAAGTAATGACCACAACTGCTTAGAAATAGAGCTGAGGGGATCCCTTCAGAGAGGAGAGACAAACACTGCTTGGAGGGGGAGGGTGCCACGATGCTGAAGGTTAATCTGTTCCCCCAGAGTGGTGATAGCTAACACTGACTTTTATCTACCATCCCCCCTAAAATGAAAGTGACTTGAGATATATCTGCATACATATATATGACTTAGACAGATCCTGCTTTGTGATTCTAATGCTGAAATCAGAGAGAGAATTGTTTTCTATGTGAATCTGCGTGAACATGGGCATTTGCAGCTAATCAGATCCAGAGCCTGACAGAATTCTGCTGAGGCAGAAGTCTGAACCTTCGAGGAGTAAGAGTAAGGAGTCCCTCAGAATTCAGAGGAAGATCAGGGTGTCTTTGGACATTGCTCGTGGTTTATAGGGGAGGTTTTGAGTAACGTTTTCTGTTTTTAAGAAAGCGAGGTAGAGCTCTTAATATAGAGGTAGCTGAGAAACCATGCTATGCCTGTTGTACTTTCTGATAGAGAGGAGAAGAAACAGAGCCTTGAGCTTTCCTGATAAGGAGCAGCCAGCACAAGAACATCCTGCTATGCTGAGGGCACTGGAATAGTCCTTAAACGTTTAATACAAGTAACACTGTGGCCATAGTTTACAAGGGCAAACTAGATACACAAAGAAAGAGATTTTCCTGAGGCTTAGAGATGAGAAAGTATTGGGAACATTGGCGGACATCTGCAATCACAGCATTGTGCTTATTGAGGCAGGAAGACAGCTGCTAATTTAAGAGACCCTAGACTACAGAGCAGGAGTCCTGATGGAAAAACCAAACTGTGGGGGAAGGGAGAGAGAGAGGATATTTTCAGCTACTAAGTAAAAGATCCTGCTTCTTTGCCAAAATTAGTCAGGTAATACAGTCATGGCAACCAAATCCATTCTTTCTCTCGTGTCAAAGAACATCATTGTCTCCATATTAGCACTAGATAAATGCATAAATATCTCGGTAAGACTGAAACGTTTTAAGCAAAAGTTTAATTCTTGGGAAGATTAAAAAAAATTGACAAGCCCTTAGGCAATCTTATATTTAAAAAAAAAGAAAGAAAAGACACAAAGTTCATGCAATTAGGAGTGAAAAGGGTGAAATTACAAAAGATCTTGCAGAAATTCAGAAGATCATCATTATCTACTTTGAAAAGCTATTAAGATGCAAAACAGAGATGAGGGAAACAGATTCCTAGAATTATATGACATAACAAATGTGAATAAAAAAGATATAAATACTCAAAATAAACCAGTATCAGTCAATGAATTCAAGATGTAATAAGAAACCACCATAAAGAAAAGCCCAGGCCCTCAAAGCTTCACTGCTGAATTTTACACAAAATTTAGGAAAGACCCAATGCTGCTACTTATCACTCTTTAATGACATTGAAAGTGAACAATACTCCCAAATTCATTCCTGGAAGCAACTATTACCCTGACATCAAACTCAGAGAAGGACCCAATGAAACAAGAATTGCAGGCCAATCTCCCTAATAAACATACATGCAAAAATTCTCAATAAGAAACTAGTAAACAGAAAGCAGCAAACCATCAAAAAGTTTACATACCATGACAAAGTAAGATTGATCATATGGATGCAGTCATGGTTCAATG
>PVJX010047557.1:0-11826 GCA_004027295.1 Dolichotis patagonum
TCACTAGATGCGTTCACTATTTCTTTCACTATTTTTATCAATTCTTCTTTTACCTGGGCAAGTATTTCTGATTTGAATTTCTCCATAGCTTTCCCTATTTGCATATTTATTTCATTTGATATCATTTCAGACATTTCAGGTGTATGGCTTCTTTTTTCTTCTATGTACACAGCTTCTAAGCTTTCTTGGGGAGGGCTAGAGCTTTGATCCTGCCTTTTGGTCTTTCCTTTTGTCATTTGTCTATATTTCCTTGCTTTGAGCGGTGTTCCAATGCTTTCTCTGCATGTGTGGTGAATTACTTCTTGCACCCTCAGTTCCTGGAGTGGCAGTGGCTCCCCCACTGGCTCTTGGCTTCCTCACAGGGTCCTAACTCCCCTCTGTGGGCTCCTGGCTCCCTAATTTGTAAGGCGAATGCTGGGCGTGGTCAACCGAGAGCCTGTGGAATCTCAGGCAGGCCAGGCCGCAGTTCTTTGTCCCAGGCAGGTCTCCAGGAGGTTCCCTGGGAGTGAAGGGTGGGCCTACAGGTCCCAAAGAGTCAGGCCAAAATGCTGGTTTCTGCAAAGTTCCCGGTCCCAAACAGACCTGGCCAAGATGCCAGTCTCCACAATATTCCCAATCCAAACAGCCCAGACCTCTCTGTGGGTCCGGGAGGTTCCCGGTCCCAAAGAGTCAGGCCATGATGCTGGTCTCTGGGAGACTTCCTGGGGGTGAAGCGCAGGGCTATGGGCCCAGACAGACCTGGCCCAAATGCCAGTCTCAGGGCAGTTCCCTGTGGATGAAGGGCGGGCCTACCAGTCCCAAACAGTCGCGCCGAGATGCTGGTCTGCACAGACTTTCAATCTAAACAGCCCGGGCCACTCTGAGGGTCCCAGAGGTTCCTTGTGATCATTTAAATAATTATTTTTAGCATTTAATCAATATTCTCCATCTTAGCCACACTGCTTATCAAATATTTAGTCTGTTTGCTCACACAGAATTATCGAACCAAATAATGAGTTATGCTTTTTCTTCTACTGTACTGCGTGACCCTCAAGAAACACTGGCTATGTAAATGACATGTGGGAAAACTGTTCATGTTTGTCCTAGAGAATGACAATGTAACATTTCAAATAATAAGCTTGTAAGACTTGCATTTCTACATTTTCCCCTTAGTGTGTCTTTCCGTCTATCATTCATCTGCCATTTATCATTGATTAATCAATATGCAATGCCTGGTTACTATGTTATAGTTATCTGGAAAGTGTTTGTGGTGATCCATTTGAGGTGAGAGTTGCTTTTTTAGGTTAAGCCTTGGAAAACTCATATATTAACACGTTATTCTCTCAGCCCACTGGCAGGTGCTTTCCAGACCCTACCACAATCAAGGCACTCTATCACTTCTGTTCCGTCATCTTGAGATCTAATTTTCACTAGGAAGTTTGGCTAAATACCTTTTCCATAAGAAAAACTATTGAAAATTAAAAAGCAAATATGATCTAAAGATTCATGAAGATTTTTTCTTTTTTTGAGACAAGGTCTCACTGTCATTCAGGATGGCCTTCAACTCACTTATGTAGCCCAGGCTGGCCTCAAATTTATGGCATTCCTCCTGCCTCAATCTCTTGAGTACTGGGATTAGACGTACACACCACCATTCCTGGCTAAGGGTTGGTTTTTGCGGGGAAAATTTACTGAATTCTATCTTAGAAGCCTCTACACATAAAACCAAAATGGAACCAAGTGTCATAAGCAGCAGCTGGAAGGTTAATATAGAAAAATCTTGTAGGGCTGGTGGAGATTATTAGCATCCGTCATTTTTATAGCAATGCGGACTCATAAACTCAGCAGCACTGTCGCCTCAGAGTAATGTCGGTATATCTCTCTACTGCAGTCTGCTTCCTCTTTCCCTTCTGCAAAACAGCAGGTAGATCCAAACACCGAGAGGAAAACATCCACATACTCTGCTGTAAAACCCAAGGAGATTTGGAGTTTCCAGTGTGCCTGGGTTATGTTCTGTTTTTCTATCTCCTCTTCTGTTTTTTCTTTCTGCTATACACTAAGTGGTACAAGGTTAAATGAAATTGATTCTTTAAAGTTTGGTCAGTTCTTCATGACAAGAATTACAATAATGCAGTGGTCAATGGAAAGCACTAAAGAAAAAAATTAAGGAGACATTCTATTATTTGTCAAGATAGGACAGGAAGCATTCACTATTGTAATTTAACCAAATTTTAATCCTACGAATTCTCATCAGCTTTTCTCATAATTTACACAGTGTAGTCACTCCAAAAATCTGTGCATAGTAACTTAGGCTCAGGCTTTTTATGAGATAAATTATGTAAGTAAAATTCATTTTATCCAGTTTTATAATCAATTTATAATGTGTGTTTAGCAAGGTGTGTACCACACTCTTATTCCCGAATTCTGCACATTAATTCTCACATTGAATTAAGAAGGGGGTTTGAAGAGTATTTACTCACAGGTGCCTCAGTTTCCTGTCCAAAAGCAAGAATGACACGAAGGAATGGTCCCTGACCTCTACTCTTGAGGGCATTTCTACTTCAGGAAATTTATGCAACATAGGAAATGTAATTTTCTCTATAGGGTGTGTAAAATAGTATTTTGTTATAAGAAAAAAATTTAAAGGCATTAAGTGAATGCATTGTTCAGATGTCAATCCCTTCTCAGTGTAAATGTGTTAGCTATGAGCCACAGCTTCGAGAGAACTACTTAAAACTACCATATAAATACTGGTGTAAACAAGTCTATGGGGGGGGGTTGCCTTTCTTTTGCCAAACAAAGAGACTGTTGTGTTAAATCAAACATCCAGCAGAGCATCTTTGATGTGTGCATATTGAAGAACATTTAGCTCATTCCACAATTCTAAAAAGCGTGGGAATACCTGGGAAATTCCTGTGGACAGTCTAGATCTCAGCTCAGATGCAAAGCATGGGAGCAGGGACTCACTGGAAAGGCTTCCAGAAAGTGATGTGATTGAACGTTCACAAATTCATGCATCAGATGCATGTGATGGCTACAGTTTCTGCTTATTTCTAGGCTTCTTAACGTTCTTTTAGTGACATTTGCTAATCTGGTTAGCAGCTTTTCTCCCTTCATTCTTTTAGCTATCCTTGGTAATTCTCATTTCTGAACAGAATGTCAATTTTATAATATGCAAGGCTTATTACTGACTAGATTATTTTTTAAGTAAAAGTTTCCATGAAGTTCAAAATAAGGAGTATCAATCCTTCGATGAAGTTTGAAAATCTTGGTGAATTCCTTTATCTTTCTTGCTGACTCACAAAGACAGGTAGCGTGAGTCTTTATACTTATAAGTCCCCAAAACCCTCTTGGATAATTTAGTCTTATGATTGAGTTTGGGTCAGTTTTTTACTGTATTTGTTTATTTTTTTGAGACAGGGTCTTGCTATTTAGTTCAGGCTGGCCTTTAGCTCACTATGTAGCCCGGGTTAGACTCAAACTCATAGCAATCCTCCTGCCTCAGCCTCCCAAGGACTCCGATTGCAGACATGCATCACCACTGCCAGCCTGTGTTTGAATAATTTTGAAAGAATGGCATGGAACAATGTGAATGAAGTCCTGGGAAACATTTTTTAAAATTCCTGAGTGGTATAGCCGAGAAAATGAGCAACCAGAGGAAGTGGTCTCAAACAACTTTTAGTTAAAAACTTTTTAGGGTCCTCCCTCAAAGAAGGTGAGAAGCTTAACCCATAACAAATCAGTAGGCAATTTTGTTTTATTTTTTCAGTCTACTTGATTAACACTAAAGCTACTTACTCTTGAGATTTAACAATACATTTTCTAGGAGCTCTGTTTCTTATTGAAGTGTTCTTGGAGTGCACTGAAGATAAGATGTATGAATGTCCACATAGTACTGTATGGGACTTAGTGATTGAGATGTGTTGGGAGACAGCTGCAATTTTCTGACACCAACCACAGAATAATTATGAAGTTCTCCATGGGAAACTGACACATAAATGCCAAAGGTTATTAATACCATGAACATTGATAAGCTGCAGCAGAGTTAACACCTTGTCATTCACCAGATGCCTCTGTAAGTGCTCTGAACACTTGCAAATACAAATACAACTAAAAATACTTAGTTTTAAACTTACAGAGTCAATATTAATATCAGGAAATAATATAAAGGCAATCACTTTTTGACTCATCTGTGAAATCACTATGAAATATATATATATAAAATATGTATCATATATATGTATCAGTAAGGATATGAAATGTCATTTGTGCCAGCATTTTGAAGGGATAACAATATCTAATTATAAAGCGCTGAAAGAGATGTCAAATGCTTTGCATCTCAAACATCTCATAGTTTTCAAAGCATGGATTCCATATACAATAGAAGCAGTGTTGGAAAGCAGTGGAGTAATGAATAATGAAAACTACAGTTAATACAAAGCTATAACTAACACAAAATCATTGTATTTTGTAGCTATTAAGTGATTTTTAAAAGATGTCAAATTGGAATAATTTGGATTGCATGTAATTCTATAGAAGAAAAGGAAAGAACATAAAATCCAGAGAAAATATTATTCAGTATATTAACAATTTTCTATACAGTAGAAACTCCATTGAACCACTAATAATTCAAGTAAAAATAAAAAAGAAATACGAATAAGAGTAATTTACTTAGATATTGAAAAATTAAGCACACAAATAGAAAAGCAAAAATTTGTCTGCAAGAAATATGAGAAAAGCAAACACTGTAATTATTCCAAGAACACTGTGACAGAGAACATTGCGTAATAAATTTTGATCCTATCAATTTGGAGTTATGGCAGTAGTTATTAGCATAACCTTAGGTGATTTAAGTAGGCTTTCTAACATTTTTTCTACTAAATTTGAACCAAATGATTTGAAAATCATTTGCAAACCATTACAGTGTACTTTTTTACTTTACAAAGGGAGAACAAAAAAGAAAAATTCAAAAATAAGCATATCAAATGGAGTATCAAAATCCCTTCTTATTATGGTACTGCTTTCTCCTTTCACTCTGTCACTATTTGCTTTACATGTTTGCATGTTTTGATGTTACATGTACATACATCTTAATAACTGTTCTATTTTTCTGATTCATTGGACTTTGGTCATTGTATAATATCCTCTGTGTATTGGGATTGTTTTGATTTAAGCCTATTGTGTTTGATTAAACATAATGCATTTGTGATATCAAAAGTAAAACTACTAAAGCTAGCATGGAAAGACATCTATGTGCTATAGTAATATTTAAAAGCAATTCCACATAAGTACTTAACATAGTAGAGAAATCATTTTCTGTTGTTTTACAAGTTCCATTTCTAATTCACAATTGAGTATCCTATTTTCTGGGATCTGCTAATAAAGACTACCATGAACACATTTATGAGCCTATAAATTATCTAACTGATCCCTCCATTGTACTCATGGAAAAAGAATGATCTAGAAAGGGCAAAAAACTACCTGATTCAAGATTCAATCTGGACCTTTTAACTTTTTACATCTATAACAGAAGTAGATTTATTACTCTACTTTGTGTACCTTCACCAGTGTGTAGTTTCTTTGTTTCATTATTTAATCCGTGGTGCTAATGAAGAACAGATTTTAAAACCACGATTGCCTATCATGTAAGAGGTGGATTCCGCAAATAGAATGGATTATGCAGGAGTATTTGAGAAGTTTTCATTGTAAGAAAGGTCAAAAGAGGGGCCATGTCAGTCAAAGTAAGAGATAAGAAGATCTTTGTTAGATCTATATAGAGAGGAAAGTTTAGCAACACACTTTCCTGCAATGAGATGGAGCATAGAAAATATACCGAGTGAAACATAACCTAGGAAAGACCACCAACCCATGTTGAAAAGTTCCAGTTGTTTAAGAAAATGTGAGAGGAGGAACATGCAAAAAAGCTGTAATGTTGAAAACAAAGAAGTCAGAACTTACCAGGTATGAAAATAGAACTGCTTCTCATTCTTGGCCTCATCAAATGGGCAAGTAGTCTCAAACTACAAAAGGGTTTAAGACTAAGTGTCAAATGTAGAGGGACAGGCTATCCTCTTTTGCTACAATCTAAATCTCTGAATAAGTCAAGATGAAACTTCAGATAACTACAAGGCATTTTAATAACTTTAATGGATTGTATGAATGGTTCATAAGTCCAATAATAAGACATTCAGGAGTCTTAAATCCTTGGTACAGAAGGAGCTGAAGTTACAGATGGATTTAAATGCAAGAAATTTATGGCTGTTCCTGTTTTATTATAGAGTTGTTTATAACTTGATGCATAAGAAATTACAACATTTTTAATAGAATCACACTAACTTGGATTATAATGACCACAATACTAAAAAAATTAAGAGATTTTTTCATCTTCACACTTAAAAGCAAAAAACTGACTAAAGAAATTAGGCTCTTCCTTTTTAAAAAATAATTTTGCATTCATATACATTCTTATTGATGCATATTACTTTCATAAAACTTGGGTTTCATTATTGCTTTTCCATACATTCATGCAATATGTTTTAACCATATCCTTCCCCCCATTTCTCTCATTTATACCCTTCTTTTCTGCCCTCTTATTCCTGTTCCTCTTGCCTGACAGTCTTATTCCTCCTTTCATGTCTAATTTGTTTTGCATTCCACATATTAGGGGGTTAGTGGTATTTGTCTTTATGAGTCTGGGTTATTTCACTTAGCCTGATGATCTGTAGTTCCATCTGTCTTCCTGAGGGTGACATAACTTTATTATTCTCTATATCTGAATAATAGCCTATTGTGTATATACACCGCATGTTTTCAATTCATTCATCCATTGATTAACACCTAGTCTTATCCACATTTTGCCAACTGGAAATTATGCCACAATAAATGTGAGTATTCAGGTATCTCTATTTTTTAAAAGTGGTAAACTTTTGTAGAAGATGGAAATAAAGTTCCTGAGCTTGGAGGCAAGGTGGCAGAATAGTTATTCCTTTGTGCGTCTTTGAGTAAGAAGAATAAGGGCATTGTATCCCAAGAAGAGGAAGAGAGAGAAATCTTTCATAACAAATGAAGAAGAGACAGAAAATGTAATTAGCTGGAAAATCAGAAGGGCCATGCAGAGTAAAGCACAAAACAGTTCTCCTCAGCTAGGATTTCCAGCAGAGAGGAAACCAGGCGTCATAAACATAAGGTAGACTGGGGAGTGCGTTCAGCCCTGACGGTAGCTGCAGCCTCTCAGCCCGAACTGCAGGAGAAATCCATCGTGCGTGCGCACCCTTTAAATCCTCTTCCAGCATTTGGTCTGAGATCTCCTCCTCCTGCACAGCAAGCTAGCTCTGGAGAAGAAAGTAAACACTTTCAGTTATCTCAGAGTGATAAAACTAGACTCCATCTTGAGAGGACTTCTCTTGCTAGGGAACAGATTGCTCTGGTAGCAGAAAACTTGGAGCAGTCACAGTGTGGGGCTCCCATGGACACCCCACTGCACTGGCTGCATGAGAGAGGGCCTCCCAGGACGATCACAGCTGGAGAGAGATGGATATGCATCTGTTGAGGGGTTTGAGCAGCTGGTAGCATGTGATGGGACAGAGTAGAGGTCACAGAAGTTGGGGGACCCAAGCTCTCTAACAAAGAGTGAGACCAGTCCCAGGTGGTGGGTTGAGGGTCCCTGACTGAGAGTAAAAGTATTCATCAGGTACGTTTTGTGGTAATGCTATAGTAATGCACATAGTTAAATTTATAAAAACTTCTGGGCTGGCATCAACAAGTGAGGACACTAATAAAAAGTAAAAGGTGAAGTTGGTGGCAGATAGGAATTCAGTTACCAAAGAACTCCAAGAAGCAAACTAATGTGTAACAGAGATAGGAGACTGAAAAAACTCGTACTTTCAACTTCCAAATCAATACAGAACAGGACTAGCCAATCCAGCAGCATAATTCTTTACACCCCAAATACAAGAAATGTCTTCTTTTGCAGTGCTGGGGTTTGAACTCATGGCCTTCATTCACACTGAGCTACATGCCCAGCTCTATTTTTATTTTCTCCTTCAAGACAGGGTCTCACTAAGTCACTGAACTGCTTAGGCTGGATTGAACTTGCCATTCTTCTGCCTCTACTTAGTACAGAGGTACTACGGACCTGTCCACTGTGCCCAATGACGTAATTTTAAGACAGTCTTGGACATTTTCCTAGTAATTATCTTACAAATAATTACTACCACTGGAATCATACTAATATGTATATTTTAAAAATCATGTTGTTATGATCAAATAGATAAATTATGGTTGCAAAGTTATTTCCATGGTACACTATGTTACATAGTGTATACTCTAGTAAATAGTGTACTAAGTGTAAGTTGCAGTACTTCTGTGGTTAGAAAGACCTTTTTAATTGGAAGTCACACATACATAAACACAAATGTATATATAATATATGTATATACATAAAATTTGTACATGTGTGCACATATAAATGCATTTAGCATACATTTTGAAGCATGTAAATACTATTGTGTGAAATAGCTCATCACAGAAGTCTTTCTGCCACAGAAACTATCAATTACTGTATTACCTCAATTAACAGTTTAACTGGTCAAAAATAAATCCCAACCTCTACTCTGTCTTGGTTACTTTTCTTTCTTTGCTGGGACAAAATACCCAACACCCAAAATCAAGGAAGGAAAGGTTTGTTTAGCTCACAGTTTTTGGAGGTTTCAGTCCACATTCAGCTGGCTCCAAGGCAGGGTGGCATGGCACTGGGGCAGCACTTCAAGGCTGCAGCCAGAGCCAAAAGGGGGAAAACGCCTCTTCTCCTCCCTTATGTCGTACATGGGCCACCACTCCCCCTCCAGGGTGAGTGTAGCACTCACAAAATCTTCTTGCCCTCTTCTTGCACAGGATAACAATATTACAAAGTAAGGATCCTGGCTCCCTGCTGAGTCTCTTAGTTAAAGTTCTAAACTTCTTAAGTTGATATAATGTGTCAAACATAACATGCTCTAATTACTGGTTTTCTTCCCAGAACATGGTTTCTTGAAATAGGAGATGAAAACTGTGAGATGAAAATTAATTCTCTCCAAAAGGAAAAATATAAAATTTTTTATATGTAACTCATCAAATAGAAAGCATTCCCTATGTGAGAAAAATATACCCCATAGATTTGGAAGCACTATTTAGTAATCATTTAAATGTATTTATTTAGTTTGTATGAAAAATAAAATATGCTAGCTAATCAAATATTATCATAAAATAAAAGTGCCTAGATCTGGATTTTGATGACATAAAATACAAAATATATATTTAATAAAATTTTACAGAAAGTAATTTGATTTTGTGATTCAGAGATATTCTCACTGATTAGAATCACCATTGTGAGCAATGTGTTTCATCTTATTTTGATGTTCAAAGATTACTGGTAAATGGACTGTCAGGCAGAAAATGTCCATGTACATTAGAAAGCCCACAGTGGAGAAATTCAATTTCAAGAGAAGTACTATGAGAAATATACTTGAGATATGTTAGTAGACCCATTATCTCTAACTTTTATACTTTTATTCAGCCTCACGTGTGTCATAGTTGTATCATTCTGGGTTTTTAATGGCTGTATATCATTACTATGAGTCCCAGGAAGAAAAGTTTATTTAATATAGGAATCAGTGCTTACCAGAATGAGGAAGGAGCTGAGTTTAGGTCTGAAACACTGAGCCTGGAAAAGAATAAATTTAGGCTTTGATGGAAGGGCTGAGAAGCCAACTGCCACACCTGTGAGTATGGCCTTACAGAGCCTCTGGGGAGCTGCTGAGACTGGCACCACATCCTCCCAAGAACACTGCTCCTGAGTCACTTCTGCATTTCTTATAGGAGTTTCCATCACCAACAAAATTCAGAGCCATGTAGCAAAAGGATTCTGGGAAACATAGCTCTAAGCTCTAGAAGGGAGTGCTGGTGCTGAGGAGTGGACCACCACAATGAGTGTCTCTCAGAATTTCCCACTTTCAGAACTTACCGCGCCAGCTCTAATATCCATGGTCATAATTACTTGAATTTTTAAATTCACTTATATCATGAACACAAACTCACAGGTTTGCTATATACCAATTACATTAAAGTAATGATGCAACTTCAACCATGGAGACTACCATGGCTGTGTTTTGAATGTATCCTCACCAAAGATCACACAGAAGCTTAATTTCTATTGTGATGGCATGAGAGGTAAAGGCTTTGGAAAGGGATCCAGTGCAGTGTGAGCTATCAGAGAGCTGGGAAGAACTAGCAGAGGCCCTTTTTGGCCTTCCACCTCTTCTAGCACATGGAGATGTAGCACTCATCCTCTCTAGAAGATGTAGCAAGAAGGTGCCATCTTGGAAACAGATATTGGATCTGCAGGAGTCTTGATCTTAAACTTCTCAATCTCCAGAAACTTTAGAAATACATTTTCATTAATCTCAATCACTCATCACAGGTATTTTGCTAAGCAGTACCAAAGAATGAAGACACACATTGAAAAAACAAAAACAGTTGTGACAATATAGCCAGCTGCCAACTGGCTTTGTGTTACAGCTAAAGTTCAATGTTGCTGTGAGCTGGCCTCCCCTACCAGCTGGTTGGCCCTCACAAAAAATTTTCCAGACTATCAACATCAGAGCAAGTCATTCTGAAACCACAGTGGGTTAATAAAAAGTGAGAGCACTTTGAAATCAAGTATTAACATAAGAAAAACTTGAATGCTGTGAAATAAAAGATTGTCACTCTCATTCCTCACCTTACATCACATTCCTCACTAAAAGACTACTGATTTTGTAACCATTCAAGCTTTTAGTCTTGCTCTATTTTTCTCACCATTTTGATAATAACTGTTGATACTCAGTCTGAGACTCGCCCTTGTTTTCTGGCATCATCCAATCCAAGCAGTTCTGTCCTTGAATACACCCCCGAACCTCATAATGCATACATGCATCATATAATTCCTTCCTACACCCTCTACCAGAAACCATTCATGGTCACGCACAGTGTAAAGTCTCTGAAATTTCAGTAAGTCCATTAAGCCAACTTTATTCAACTTTTCTGCCAGATGTGCTTGACTGACTTTTGATTGAGAAGAATAGATACTGTGTATTACTCAAAACAGTCTTGAGTATCTACATACTTTGGATAAGGCAGTAGCAGGACTTTTTTCAAATGGAATAGCCTTATCATTAAAACTATGAGTCTACTTTTTTTTAAATGAAAACGTTTCTCCTCCCTGGAATACAACCTTTTGCATATGAAATTTACCTTCTTCTCTTTTACTTGAGTTTTCATATGGATATACTTATGCACTATGATCTTAAATTCACCTATTTTCTCCTTATTTTACAGCTCAAATTCCTTAACACTTGAATGTATGTATCATCCTCCCTTGGTTTTTTTCAGTTTTATTCCATTGCAGTCCACTTTTCCTTTGTATACAATGCTGATAATGCCACTTTTGCAAAGCAAAAGTGTTAAATTACACTCACTCCCCTGGCATTACTTTTAACACTTTCTGCTTATTAGTCCTTCCTTTCAGCTTGATGTGGGGGAATGACTTAATGTGAATGGCACAGAAATCTTAATGAATTGATCCTAAGGAGAGCTCTAAATAAAGCTGTGACTTGGGTGGATAATAACCATGGAGATACTCACTGAGTGAGCTTAAGTATCAGTCAAACTCTGTGCTTCATGTGTAAAGTGAGACAATGATACTAAGAACTACATCATAAATTATTGGGAGACAGGTGAAACATTAAGAACACCGTGTAGAAAATACTCAGTGATGGGTATGTCATCTTCATCATCGGCTTCACTTTGCATATATGGAAAACAGCACAAAAA
>PVJX010047558.1:0-11825 GCA_004027295.1 Dolichotis patagonum
TTGTGTCTGTATTTTCATTTACTTGTAGATATTGTTTAATTTCTTCTTTAATTTCCTCTGTGACCCACTGATTGCTCAAGAGTGCATTATTCAGTTTCCATGTGTTTGTAGGTTTTTTGCAATTTCTTTTATCATTAATTTCTAGTTTCACAGCACTATGATCCGATAACATGCATGGGATAATTTCAATTCTTTTACATTTACTTAAATGTGTTCTGTGGGGTAGTATATGGTCTCTTTTAGAGAATATCCCATGTACTGCTGAGAACAAAGTGTATTCTGATGTTGTTGGATGGAACACTCTGTATACATCTATCAAGTCCATTTGTTCACAGGTGTGATTCAGTTCTGTTATGTCTTTGCTGATTTTGTGTCTATTTGATCCGTCCCTTTGGGTCAGTGTTGTGATAAGTCTCCTGTTATAATTGTATTATTGCTTATTTGATTTTTCATTTCTGTTAGTATTTGCTTTATATAGCTGGGTGCTCTGGAATTTGGTGCATATATATTTAAGATTGTTATCTCTTCCTCTTGAAGTTTTCCTGTAACTAGTATGTAGTGACCTTCTTTATCTCTTTGGATCAGTCTTGGTTTGAAATTCACATTGTGTGCAAACAGGATTGCCACTCCTGCTTTTTTTTTTTTTTTTGGTTTCCTGTTGCATGAAGTATTGTTTTCCATCCTTTGACTTTCAGTCTATGAGTGTCCTTTTGTGTTAGATGGGTTTCTTGTAGACAGCATATGGTTGGATGTTGTTTCTTAATCCATTCTTCCAGTCTGTTTCTTTTGATTGGCGAGTTGAGGCCATTTACATTAATGGCTGTCACTGTTATATATTGCTTTATTGTTGACATGTTATCTTTCTGCTCTTGTGTCTTTAGCTTTCGATTCTGTTTAATTGTCTGCCTTGCTTGGTGGTTTTATCCCGTGTGTATCTAGAATGTCTTTCAGTATTCATTGTATGGTTGGTTTGGTGTTCATGAAGTTCTTCAGCTGTTCTTTGTCATGGAAGTATCTTATTTCTCCATCCATTTTGAAGGACAGTTTTGCAGGGTATGTCAGTCTGGGTTGGTAGTGGTTTTCCTTTAGGGTCTGAAATACTTCACTCCATGCTCTTCTTGATTTCATTGTTTGTGTTGAGAAGTCTGCCGTGATTCTGATAGCTTTTCCTTTATAGGTGATCTGTCCTTTCTCTAACAGTTTTTAATATTCTATTCTTATGTTGATTTCTGGGATGGTGATTTTTATGTGCCTGCGTGTAGTTTTATTTTGGTTATGGCTGTTTGGAGTTCTATATGCTTCACTTATCCAGATGTCTGTTTCTCTTCTCATGTTTGGGAAGTTTTCAGCTATTACTTCTGTAAATATCCTCTTGATATTATTTGGGCTGTCCCTTTCTTTTTAATTTATCCCCATTAATCTTAATTTTCTTTGCATCATCTTGCAGGTGTTGAATTGTTATTTCCTGATTCTTTGTTATTTTTAAAAGATCTTGTCTTTCCTGTTCACTGGCTGCACTCTTATCTTCGAGGTCTGAAATTCTATCTTCACTTTCATTGAGGTGGTTTTTATAGCTTTCAATAGAATTTTTGATTTCCTGTGTATCTCTTTGAATATGCTTTATGCATTCTGTTTGTTTTTTATATTGTTGATTCAGGGAATCTATCTGTTTGCTTTGTTCCTCTAATTTTTTATCTGTGTTTTCACTAGGTGTGTTCACTATTTCTTTCACTATTTTTATCAATTCTTCTTTTACCTGGGCAAGTATTTCTGATTGGAATTTCTCCATAGCTTTCCCTATTTGCATATTTATTTCATTTGATATCATTTCAGACATTTCAGGTGTATGGCTTCTTTTTTCTTCTATGTACACGGCTTCTAAGCTTTCTTGGGGAGGGCTAGCACTTTGAGCCTGCCTTTTGGTCTTTCTTTTTGTCATTTTTCTATATTTCCTTGCTTCGAGCGGTGTTCCAATGCTTTTTCTGCATGTGTGGTGAATTACCTCTTGCACCCTCTGTTCCTGGAGGGCCCATGGCCCCCCCACAGGCTCTTGGCTTCCTCACAGGGTCCTAACTCCCCTCTGTGGGCTCCTGGCTCCCTAAGTTGTAAGGTGGATGCTGGGTGTGGTCAGCCTGGAGCCTGTGGAATCTCAGGCAGGCCAGGCCACCATACTTTGTCCCAGGCAGGTCTCCAGGAGGTTCCCTGCGGGTGAAGGGTGGACCTACAGGTCCCAAAGAGTCAGGCCAAAATGCTGGTTTCTGCAAAGTTCCCGGTCCCAAACAGACCTGGCTGAGATGCCAGTCTCCGCAAAGTTCCCAATCCAGACAGCGCAGGCCACTCTGTGGGTCCAGGAGATTCCCGCTCCCAAATGTCAGGCCGAGATGCTGGTCTCTGGGAGATTTCCTGTGGGTGAAGGGCGGGGCTACGGGCCCAAACAGACCTGGCCAAGATGCTAGTGTCTGAGAAGTTCCCTGTGTATCAAGGGCGGGCCTACCAGTCCCAAACAGTTGGGCCGAGATGCCGATCTCAGCAAAGTTTCCAATCCAAACAGCCCAGGTGACTCTGCGGGTCCGGGAGGTTCCTGGTCCCAAAGAGTCAGGCCACGATGCTGGTGTCTGGGAGATTTCCTGCCATATAATCAGTTTTCATAAACTGTTTATAGGTTCTACGCATGCATGAGTCTCTACATGTATTTCTATCTTTTCTGTATTAGAGGGAAAGACAAAGAGGGAAAGACATAACAAGACAAAACAAATTCTTATAAAAATATGAAATAAACAAGTCATATAAAGCTACAGTACAAGGTGATCTACAATGGTTATTGTGTTGTCTCTGTTATCATCAATAGAATTGTCCATATCATCAGGCATAGTATAATTAAATATAGCAGTACATAACAATATTAATAAAATCAAAACATTGTAGGCAATATAAAACTTCAAAAGCAGGTAATAATCAAACCAGAGTGGGTATCCTAGTGAATCTTGCCATCTTCAGTGTAGTTGCCTACACTTTCAGACGTGATGCTATCAGTCATAACAGATTTGAATATAATCTGTCAATACAAAACAGCAGTGAAACAAACCAGATTCAATTAAGATCAGTCATGATAAAACAGTGTAAGTTATACAAGGCTTCCACACTCTCAGACTTGATACTATCAATCATAACAGATTTGAACATAATCTGTCAATACAAAACAGCAATGAAACAAACCAGATTCAATTAAGATCAGTCATGATAAAACAGTGTAAGTTATACAAGGCTTCAGATTAAGTTAATAGGAAATTAAGGGTGATTACTGTACTATATCCTGCTATTTTCAGGATAGCTGTCTGTGCCCTCAAGTGTAGTACAAGTAGACAAACTGAAACAGAATATAATCCATCTAAACAGAGCGGTGAGAGTGATGTAGGTTTTAAATCTTGATACACTATTAACAATATCCTCTGCCTTCTTTGTTTAGACTTTCACTTCCCTTTCACTTCCATAGGGTACTGTGCATTTTGGGTCCCATGAAACCCCTCAGTTTTTAGATTAGGGGGAGCAACCTGCTATTTACCTAAGTGGTTCTGAACCTTCTCACTCCTGGACTTGATCTTGAGTTGTATTCCTTTACCTAGTTCTCTATTGCACATAAGTATCCTGTCTTTCCAACCTATCTGCAGGTGCTGGTCGAGTTGCCCTTATTTTTCTCTGGTTCCCAGTCACATTAAGCATTGTTTTGTCATATTTGATTTTCGGTCCATTAACCGTTTTTCAGGTTAACTATATTTCCTATACAGAGCATCTCAGTGGACCCTACCTCCTGATCTACTCTGCCTGTGTTTTTTTTTTTGTTTGTTTTTTAGTGTATCAAGGCCATCTATGGTAGAGATTATAGCCAACTTTCTCTGCCTCATTTCTGCTATGCTATTTTTCTGCCATTGGTTGTCTTCTTTTCTCCTTCATTCCATCATCTGCCCCAGTTGTTGAGGCCTCGCTACCACTATTCCTGAAATCCTGGTTTTATTTCTCTCTCTCTCTCTCTCTAGAATATTCTTCAGTATTCTCTGTAGGGTTGAATTGGTGGTCACAAATTCCCCCAGTTCCTCTTTGTCATGGAAGAATCTTGTGTCTCCATTAATTTCTAGAGACAGTTTTGCAGGGTACATTGATCTGGGCTGGAGGTTATTTTCTTTCAGGGCTTGGAATACTTTGCTCCAAGCTCTTCTAGATTTGATGGTCTGTGTCAGAAGTCTGCCATGATTTTGATGGGTTTTCCTTTATAGGTGATCTGTTTCTTTTCTCTGACAGCTTTTAGTATTTTTTTCTTGTGTTGAATTTCTGGAATCTTGATTGTTATATGTCTGGGTGTACTCTGTTTTGGTTGTAGGTGGCTAGAGTGCTGTGTGCCTCATACATCTGAGTATCATTTCCTTTTCCTATGCTGGGGAAATTTTCCTTTATTATTTCTGTGAATAGCCCTTGTAATTCCTTTGTTTTGACTCCTGCTTTTTCACTCACATTTTTTATTCTTAGGTTATAGATTCTCTTGTCGTCTTCTAGCCTTTGTATTGTTACTGCCTGTTTCCTTATTTTTAAGAGCTCTTTCCTTTCATGATCACACATTACAAACCTGTCTTCAAGTTTTTGATAGTCTCTCCTTAGTTTCTTTCAAACAATTTTGCCAGCTTGCAATGGAGTTTTTAATTTCCTGGTAATCTGTTTGAATCTGTTTCATGTATTCTAGGTTTTCTCCATATTCTTCATCGAACATTTCTCTCCTGTTTTTGTGTTCCTCCATTCTTCCATCTGTGTCTTCTTGAAAGGTGCTTAGCATTTCTTTCATTAATCTGCTTATATCTTGCTTTACTTGAATTAATATTTCAGTTTTGAGCTCGTCTACAAGGTCCCAAAGATATCTCTTTATGTCTGCTGATTCCGTGTTTGATATTTGCATGTTTGCTGCCTTCAATCTCTTTTGTATTTAGCTCTCCTGGATCAATATTCTCAGTGTTGAGGGCTGCGGGCTTTTTCTTATTTCTTTTTCTTGTGATGATTTTGGTTTCTTCCATACAGGTATATAGTGTAGTTCCCAGCCCCTTTCCTTGTTGGTTTTGGTTCTTCTGGAGCGAGCTGGCTAGGGGTCTCTGCCCTCTCCAGTTTGCTGTTAGTCACTGAGGTGCAAGTAGGGGTGCCGTATGCTGGCCCCTCCCCTCCAGGCCAGCCAACCTTTGGGGGCCTTCACCGAGTTAGTGTGTGCTGTGAGTAGGGAGCGTAGAGATTCCATTTGGGATGACTTATTGGGTCTCGGCCAGGGGTATGACTCAGTCCAAGCAGATCCCACCTATCTGCTATGGGAGAGGAGCAACCAACTGAAGTCTCTGCCATTCCTAGTTCAGGCTGGTCCTTCCTGATTCCAACATGTTGTTGTTTGCCCCTTTCCCTTGGGAGGGTCTTATATTCCTAGCACTCACTGCAGGTTAATGCATGTCTCTCGCTGGCTCTGTTTTCCATTGGGCTCACCCACCTCCAACTTCAGTGCAGCTGTGACGTGGTTTCACTGGGGCCCAGGCAAGTGATGTGCAGGGTAGCTCAGCTCCTCGAGTGGGGTGGCTCAGGCCAGTCGCCATGGCACAAATTCAGGTGGCTCTGCAAGAGTGCTGTGACTGCTAATCTTAGCTTCTCTAATGGTATTCCCCGGACTGCATGTTTGACCAGCTTTTCCCTTCACTTTCTCCCTGGGTCGAGAGAATTCATCTCCCTGTGTCTGGACCTCTCCAGAATGTTTTATACTGACATCTGAGCTGTCTCTCTCATGGAGGCGCCCTATCCTGCTCCTTATTGGTCTGCCATCTTTAGCTCCTCCTCCCTAAAAGATCTAACTTTTAAATTTCCGTTTTTGTAGTGCTGGTTATAGAACCAGTCATTCACTTAATGTTGTTTCATTCCTTTGCTTGTGTTTTCCCACTGTTCAGACAAGTTGATTTTCTTTGCAACTCAGCTCAGGCATCTTTTCCAGGAAACCTTGCTTGAGGGTCCAGTGTCATCTTTTTTGCGGGAAACATGGCTTTGCTATATATAGTTCAGGCTTCCTTAAACTAACTGTGTAGCACGGGTTGACCTCAAACTTGCAAACTTGTGGGGTTCCTCCTGCTTCAGCCTTTCAAGTGTTGGGATTACACATGTGTACCACTACACCTACTCCAACTTCATCTTTTGCATTTAGATATCTGGTTTCCCAGTGACAGTTGTGGGAAAGATTGTTGTTTCCTCATTAAGATGTTTTGGTACTCTTAATAAAATCAGTTGATAATGAATACATATATGAATTGTTTATGTTATATTGTTTATCTGTATATCTATCTGTCTTGGTTACTTTTAGTTGTTGCTGAGACAAAATACCTGATGCCCAAAGTTGGGAAAGGAAAGGTTTATTTCTTACAGTTTTTGGAGGTTTTAGTCCATACTTAGTTGGCTCCAAGGCAGGGTGGCATGGCAGGGCTGCAATTCAGCATGGCGGGGCTGAAAACAGCAAGCAGAAACTGGCAAGAGAGAGAGACACACCTTCTTCCTGCCATTACATCACATTCTGGCTCCATCCCCTAGGAGGATGTAGCACTGACACCACTAATCCAAGCGCTAGACAATGAACCAGTCACAAATGCACAAAGCAAATATATGAGGCCTGGGGGCCACCGACATAAACCATGACACTATCTTTATGCAACTACCATATTTTTATTGTATCTTTGTAGGCAGTTATTGATTGTGGTACTAGGGATAGAACCCCAAGGCCTTTGCACTAAGCGACATCCTCAACCCTGTTTTTTAAATACATTGATACCTCAGTTTATGAACTTAATTCATTCTAACATTCTTGGGAAGATAGGTGTATTTATGTTAGCGAGGGAGAAGATGGCCACAGTCGTGTTTCTCACCCATTGATGAGTGACCAAATGGAAGCACAATTTTGCTGAGTGCTTTTTAATTTTTTGTTTTTTGAGACAGGGTCTTGCTGTATAGAGCAGGCTGTCTCTGAACACCCTTATGTAGCCCAGGCTGGCCTGGTACTCATGGTGCTCCTCCTGCTTCAGCCTCTCTAGTGCTGGGATTATAGGAAAATGCCACCATGCCTGGCTGTCAAATGCTTCTGTTTGGGAACTGAATTTTTTTTTTTTTTGCAAACAGAAGCATTTGTGAACCGAGGTACCACTGTATTTAGGGTCTTGCTAAGGCATTAACTTGCCCAGGTTGGGCTCAAATTTGTGATCCTATTTCTTCAGGCTCTTCAGTAGCTAAGATTAAAGGTATGGGCCTCTGCATCCTGTTTTCAGTGTCTTTTTTTATTAAAAAGAAACAAAGAAATTTATTAGGTAGTATTTTAAAGGTATTCTCAAGCTAGGCATGGTAGTGCTTGTCTGTAATCCCAGCATTTAGGAGGCTAAGACAGGAAGGAGGATCATTGTGAGTTTGAGGGGAGCCTGGGCTACATAGTGAGTTCAAAGCCAGTCTGTAGTATCCAGTGAAATCTTGTCTCAAATAGAAAAAATAAGTATACACTCAGAGAGTGCAAGCCCTCCAGAGGGAGAAAGATGCTTATGGTTCTGAGCTTGCTATATTCATGAGGGATTTGAGAGTGGAAATCTATAGAATTTATGAATCTTTGGCAAGAGGAATTCAATTTAAAGATGAAAAATGACAACTCTTTCTACAAGGATAGAGGAATAGCCCTTTCATAGGTGATAGGCATCACAAGTGATAGAACTGTAGCCTCTCTATAAGGTAAAAGCTTATGCTTGCTTCAGCAGTACATATACTAAAAAGGGACCCCCACCTCCAACCATGGTGGCACATTATTGTAATCTGAGCACTAGGGAAGCTGCGGCAGGAGGATCACTTCAAGTTCAAGGCCAGCCTGAACTACTTAAGAGAGGTCAGGTCTCAACAACAACAGCAGCAACATCATCAACAACAATAAAGGAAAGGCCTATTTATAGACAAAAAGGACTGGCCAAGGGTCATTTAGAGGTAAAAAGGAATGGCCCAGGCTTATTGTGTCTTTAAGGACCTTACAAAATTTTTACTGGGTTTGTGTCCTGAACCTGCAGCCTTTTTAAAAAGTATAATTTAACAACTGTGGGTAAGGCCCAGTGTTGCATGCCTGTAATCCCAGCATTCAGGAGGCTAAGGCTGGAGGTTTGCCTCAAGTTAGAGACCAGCTTGGGCTCCATAGTAAATTTAAGACCATTGTGAACCTACTAAGTGAGACCCTGTCTCCCCACCCCCCAAAGTGCATTTTTCTTGTATCCTTTCTATTTGTCCTGTTCCTCCTATCTTTCCTCATTAGTCCTCCACTTTGATCCTTTGGGGTTTTTTATTTTAGCATTTTTATTTATACATGCTTGTAGTACATAAAAATTACATTCATTGTGATTAGTATGTATATATAAAACACATCTAAATTCATTTTTTATTCCTTTCGCCTCTTTTCCCTTACCTCTGCCTCCATCGCTTGGTTCCCTTTCCCTTTGGAAAAGATCTATCTCTGTTTCCTATTTATCTTTTACTTTGCTCTTTATTTATACTTTAGGTTTTCCATATAAGGGAAACTATGTAATATTTAAGCTTGTGTGTCTAATTTATTTCACTTAACTTTGTAGTCTTGAAGTGTATCCATTTTTGTATAAATGACCCAAATTTCTTCTTTATGGCAGTGTAGTACTTCCTTGTGTAAAAATACCACATTTTATTTATCCATTCATCAGTTGGTAGACATATAAGCTACTTCCAAGATTTAAGTATTATGATTTGTGCTGCTATAAATATAGGAATGCATGCATCACTGTAATAGGATGTCTTTAATACTTTTGAGAAGATACCTAGTGATCCTTTATTCTTAAGAAATGAAAAGGTGCTTTTCCATCTTATGGCTGCTTCAGGTTTGGGGGAGCATTCATCCTGCCAGGGATCAAACTTCCTTTTTTTGTCTTTTTTTGGAGATAGGGTCTTGCTATGCAGTTTGGAGTTTAGGCTGGCCTTGAACTCACTTTTAGCCCAGGCTGGTCTGGAACTCCAGTCCTCCTGCCCTAGCCTCCTGAGTACTGGGATTACAGGTATGCACCACCATGCCCAGTTAGAGATCAAAATTCTTCATCTGATTGATTTAAAGGAGACATAGGGTTTGTTACCAGTTTGTAGTTAAGGCCTAAGGGAGTATCAGATATGTAATTTGTGAATTATGTTTTGTAAAGCAGATGACAATATTTAGAGTTGTTGCGAATATAAACTCAACAAGTTAATAATAGCACAAATGTGAGCATCAGCTTTTGAGTAGGAACTGTAGAAGTCTGGAAGATACAAATGTTGCAAGTACGTTAAACAAGCAAGGCCCAAAATTTATTAGTATTTTTTAAAAATTTTATTTAAAGAGAAGAAAGAAAAAAAAACAAAACAGAATAAAGGGTAGCAACAATACAGAATTCCAAGGAAACAAGGAAAAGAACAACAACATAAAAACCTAAGAGATTATTATTTGACAAATTACATACTGACATCTTGGAAATAGTTGTTCAAATTATAAAGTTAAAACATGTAAAGTAGACATTCAAACAGTGAGTCTGTTAACAGTTCTGTTCCACGATCTGACAAAAAAACAGCAATATGGTCATTCATCTTACCCACTCAAATATACATTCAATTATATCAAAAGGGTAAAATTAAACAACAAAACAGAACAAAGTGGATCACAAGAAAGCAATGTAAGGGACATAAATTCCAAAACTAGACAATTGGAGATATTTACTCTCTATCGTATTGACTCTTGTTTTCTTCCAAATAGTTGTCCATTTTGTCACATACAGGGAATTCACATGAAACAACATAGTATGGAATTGATCTGAGCAGGATGAGGCGGGCGTTTCAGGTCTTCAAGACCAGACAATAGGGAAGCCAAGAATGGCTGTCATAGTGTCTCTCATTCTCATAAAAACAGCTGTCCAAACCTTCATGTGTGTTGAACTTGAACAAAACAAAACAAGCTAAAATCACTTTGAACAAAGAATGATAGTATTGCTGGATTACACATCATGACATTATGGAATCAGCACTGGGTACTGTAGTGTCTTTTTCTTCAAAGTAGTTGTTCATTTCAACATGTGTTATATAGTTGGTTCTCGTAAACTGTTTATAAGCTCTACACATGCATGAGTCTCTACATGTATATCTATCCTTTCTGTATTAGAGGTAAAAACAAAAAAGCAAGATAAAACAATACAATTCCTAGAAAAGCATGAAGCAAAAAAGTCATATATAACCACAATACAAGGTGATCTACAATGTTTACCATGATGTCTCAGCAGTATATAACAACATTAATAAAAACAAAGCATTGGAGACATTATAAGACTTCAAAAGCAAGTAAAAATCAAACCAGAGTGGGTATCTTAATGAATCTTGTCATCTTCAGTGTAGTTGCCTATACTCTTAGACTTGATGCTATCAGTCATAACAGATTTAAATAAAATCAGTCAATATAAAGTAGCAATCTAACAACCCAGATTCAAATAAGATCAGTCATAATAAGACAGTATAAGTTATAAAGGGCTTCAGATTAAGTTGATAGGAAAATTGGGGATGATTACCATAATATATCCTCTTATTTTTGGGATAGCTGACCATGTCAAGTCTAGTGTAAGTAGGCAAACTGGAAGAGCACGTAATCCATCCAAGCAGAGTGGTGAGAATAATGTAAATTTTAAATCTTGTTACCCAATTAACAATATCCTTTGCCTTCCTTTTTTAGATAATTCCTCCCCTTTCACTCCCATAGGGTGCACTGCTTATTTTGGGTCCCACTGCCTCCCTATATAGAGCATTTCAATGGACCCTATCTCCTGATCTACTCTGCCTGTGTTTCTCTCTGTTAATATTTCAAGGCCATCTATACTAGAGATTATAGCCAATCTTCTCTGCCTTATTTCTGCTATTCTGTTTTTCTGCCATTGGTTGTCTATTTTTCTGTTCCACTCCACTGTCTGCCCCATTTACTGAGGCCTCCCTGCCATTGTTCCTGAAATGCTCATATTCTTGATCTCTCTCTCTCTCTAAAATGTCCTTCAGTGTTTTTTGTAGGGTTGGATTGGTTGTCACAAATTCTCCAAGTTCCTCTTTGTCATGGAAGCATCTTTTTTCTCCATTAATTTCTAGAGAGAGTTTTTCAGGATACATCAATCTGGGCTGGAGGTTGTTCTCCTTCAGGGCTTAAATTACTTCACTCCAAGGTCTTCTTGACCTGATGGTCTGTGTTGAGAAGTCTGCTGTGATTTTGATGGGTTTTCCTTTATAGGTGATCTGTTTCTTTTCTGTGATGGCTTTTAATATTCTGTTCTTATATTGAATTTCTGGGATCTTGATTATTATGTGTCTAGGTGTAGCTCTGTTTTGATTGTAGGTGGCTGGAGTTCTAGCTCTGTTTTGATTGTAGGTAGCTAGAGTTCTGTATGCTTTATACATCTGCATGTCATTTCCTTTTTATATGCTTGGGAAATTTTCCTTAATGATTTCTGTGAATAGCCTTTGCAATTCCTCTGTTTTGACTTCTTCTTCATTTATATGCTTTATTTTTAAGTTATAGATCGTCTTGTCGTCCTCTAGCCTTCCAATTGTTACTGCCTGCTCCCTTGTTATTTTTAAGAGAGACTTCCCTTTCATGATCACACATTGCAAGCCTGTGTTCAATTTTTGATAGTCTTATCTTTGGTTTCTTTCAAGCAGTTTTGCCAGTTTTTTATAGAGTCTTTAGTTTCCTGATAATCTCTTTGAATTTGCTTCATGAATTCTAG
>PVJX010047559.1:0-11821 GCA_004027295.1 Dolichotis patagonum
AAAAAAAAAAAAAAAAATTATAAATACAATTATTTGGGAAGTCCAAACACAGAATCAGAAATTCCAGGCTACTCTGGTCAACTTAATGAGACCCTGTTTAATAATAGTAATAATAGGCTGGGGATTTAACTCAGCGGCATAAGCACAAGCACCTACCTTGCAAGCAGGTGGTCGTGAGTTCGATCCCCGGTACTGATTAAAAAAATAGTAGTAATAATAATAATAATAATAATGGTTAGAGTTATAGCTTAGTGCTCCCTAAGCTCAGTCTGTAGTACAATAAATACATAAGTAAGTAAACAAATGAATAAATAAACAGTCATGCCTATAATCCTAGCACACTAGAAGGCTGAGACAAATTCAAGCCCAGTCTGGGCAATTTAGTGACTTAGCAAGACCCTGTCTTAAAAAACCAAAACAACAATACAAAAGAAAGGATATAGTTTAGTGTAAAAAAAGCTCTAAGTGCAATCTGGGATTGTGTGTGTGTGTGTGTGTGTGTGTGTGTGCGGGCACATGCAGGTGTGCGCACATGTGTATGCATGTGTGGTACTAGGATTGGAGCCCAGGGGTGTGCTATCACTAAGCTACATACCTAGCCTTTTTTTAACTGAATTTTTTGATATAGAATCTCCATAAATTGCCATAGTGAGACTCAAATTTGAAATCCTCTTGCCTCAACCTCCCTCAGTACTGGGATTACAAGCATGAACCACTGCACCCAGGTTTTTCTTTGTTTTTGTTATTGGAGATTTAATTTTGGACCTCACATGTGCTAGGCAAGTGTTTTACACTGAGTTATTATAAGATAGGGTCTTGCTAAGTCACCCAGGCTAGCTTTAAAGTTGCAGCCCTCTTGCCCCTCAGCCTCCCAAGTAGCTGAGAATACAGGCCTGTCCCATTGCACCTGGCCAGTTCAGTTTTGAAATTCAGCTTAATCTCCAAGAAATCTTTCCTGACTTCTCCAAGCCTGTTAGGGGCTCCCTTAATATTCTCCACATTTCCATAATATTATGTCATACTTAGCCGTCATGCATTAACAGATGAGGTCAGCTGAGTCTACCCTTGTGAGCTGTAACACAAGAGGCCTCCTATTCTTTTAAGAGGCAAGAGTAGGAGGCTAGTAATTGTTAAATTACTTTTTCTCTCTGTCCCTGTAGAAACCAGAACCAGAAAGAAAAATGGGGAGAAGGAAGCATACCCACCTAAGGAACCACCTCGAAAGGGGAAGCGTGGGCGGAGGCCCAGCAAACCCCGGCTGATCCCAAGGCAGACATCTGGTGGCCCCATCTGCCCTGACTGTGGCTGTACCTTTCCTGATCATCCAGCCCTAGAGAGCCACAAGTGTGCCCAAAATCTGAAAAAGCCTTATCCTTGTCCAGACTGTGGGCGTCGCTTTTCCTACCCATCCTTGCTGGTTAGTCATCGACGGGCACACTCTGGTGAGTGCCCCTATGTTTGTGACCAGTGTGGCAAACGCTTCTCCCAGCGCAAGAACCTTTCTCAGCATCAGGTGATACACACAGGAGAAAAACCCTACCACTGTCCGGACTGTGGTCGCTGTTTCCGCAGGAGCCGGTCCTTGGCCAATCACCGGACCACACACACGGGCGAGAAGCCCCACCAATGCCCCAGTTGCGGGCGCCGCTTTGCCTACCCCTCCCTGCTGGCTATCCACCAGCGCACACACACTGGAGAGAAGCCCTACACCTGCCTGGAGTGCAGCCGCCGCTTCCGCCAGCGTACTGCCTTGGTCATCCACCAGCGCATCCACACAGGTGAGAAGCCCTACCCATGTCCAGACTGTGAGCGGCGCTTCTCCTCGTCCTCCCGCCTGGTCAGCCACCGGCGCGTGCACTCTGGGGAGCGTCCCTATGCCTGCGAGCACTGCGAAGCCCGCTTCTCCCAACGCAGCACGCTGCTTCAGCACCAGCTCCTGCACACGGGAGAGAAGCCCTACCCCTGCCCTGACTGTGGCCGTGCCTTCCGGCGGAGTGGTTCCCTCGCCATCCATCGTAGCACACACACTGAAGAGAAGCTACATGCCTGTGAGGACTGTGGCCGCCGCTTTGCCTACCCCTCGTTGCTGGCCAGCCACCGTCGTGTACATTCAGGCGAGAGGCCCTATGCCTGTGACCTTTGCTCCAAGCGCTTTACCCAGTGGAGCCACCTGGCTCAGCACCAGCTCCTGCACACTGGGGAGAAGCCTTTTCCCTGCCTTGAGTGTGGCAGATGCTTCCGCCAGAGGTGGTCTCTGGCAGTCCACAAGTGTAGCACTAAGGGCCAACACTGTAACCCTATATCTACTCCAGGAGGGGTCAACCACAGAGGCAGTGCCCCTTAGAATGGGAAGAATTTTAAGTTCCTTTCTTTTCATAGAAGAGTCCAGAAAAGGGAAGGAGACATCCTGAGTAATATAGCGCAGAGGCTGAACTAAAACCCAGGTCTCCTGCTCCACACACCTGTCTTTAGTATATTCCACCACACTGGCTGCCTTACTATACATGTCTAGAGTAGTCCCATTAGGAGAGTTGACATCTTTTGGTTAAAGTTTTCCAAACTACCCTATCCTAAAATATGTGTGTGGATATCAGGGCTAAAAGTTCTCTCCATCTATTTTAGAAAGTATGTACTTTTCTAGTTTGTGCATAGAGAGTTTCCTGTCTCCTTGCAGGCAATCAGGAAAATCCCATTGTAGGGGGCAGGACCTTTTCCTTTCTGGCTCTTCCTCCATACCAACCTTAAAAAACCTGGGTTAGTCCACTTTTTACAACATTCCTGCCACATGATCTTATTGCTTGCTTGAAAATATCCCTTGACATGGGGTTCACCATTTCACAGTGCAGGTCATATTACTTGTGGGATAGTGCTACTCTTTAACAGATTAAGTACCACATTCTCATTCTCTGTATACCTGACCTTGAATATATTTCATACTTCATCTGTGTGGCAGCCTTTCAAATAACTTAATCGCAGCTACTCAGCCCTCAAGTTTCCTAGATAAGTAGCATTATTTTTTTCTTTTTTGAGACAGCATGCCCAAGGTGGTCTTGAACCAAAACTCTTGCCTCAGCCTCCCAAATACCTGGGACTAGGTGTGCACCACACCTGGTTCTGGTCAATCATCCTTTTAAAGTAAGATTTCAGTTCCCACACTTGAGCTATCTCCAAGTGGGCACTGTTTTTTTAGCGTCCCTTTTTAGAGGCTTATACAAAATAAGGCAGCACTTACAGCATACACTGTACCCCTTCTTTTCCTGTACTTGTTTTTAACAGCTCTGGATTATACTGGTTGGGAGGGGGTAGCTGACATGTGATAATGCTGAGTCTTCACATTGTGTTTGGAAAAGTAGTTCAAGGTGGGTATGAGACATAAACAGTAAATTTTGGGAGAAATGGATCTTAAGGAAAGGCAGGGGACCTACAGTCTAGCAACAAGATGTAAAAATGGGACTGGCTTATTGTACTTCATTTGGTGGACTTAAAATGATTCCAGATGTTTAGTGGCTGGAGAATCCTTGAGAGCTGGGTTTTATTCCTCCCTGTTCTTATTAAAATAAAGCAGAATTAGCACAGAAACTTCTATGAGGCCTCAGCCAACTTTTTCATAAACTAAAATGAGGCATTCAAATTGGTAGGAGAGTTAGGTAATTGAGTATAAAGAAGAGTCTCAGCAAATTATCCATACTTTCCTCTCTCCAAATCTCCAAAGAGGCCACCATAGCAGTGTGTCTTAATCATATCATGCCACTGGAGTAGGAAGGCACTCAGTAAAGCATTACTGAACAAGGCCTACTATTTTGCCTTGGGCAGCAGCATCAAATTAGAATTTCCAAACATGATTTATCTCATATTTCAGTAGCTGGAGTGGGTCATCCTACACTGGTTGCTGCTTTTTATAGCTCTCCTGTTCTCAGCCCCAAAGTGAGGAAGTAGATAGAGAACACAAGATTTTGTAATGACATCAGTTTAGGTATTTAGCAAGTTCCATTGTAACTTTGTCTTTTCTCCTTAGATGATGAGCTACTCCTTGGGAAGAGGGCATACTGGAGTAAGCCTCATTAACTCTTCTTGTGGAATTACTGTTTACAAAATGTAAAACTAATTCCATGACTTGGAAGAATTCACTGTTACATTGGAGACCCAGCCCCTCACAACAAGAGACCTACCTTACATATCAGAGACCTACTAGGATGTCTGCTGAGTGTCCTATATTTCTACCCATTATCACCAGGCCAACCCTGTAATTCCTCATGTCAGAATTTTATGACTTTCTCTAAGCCTGGATTGCAATCCATAAAACTTAGAAGCCATTAAGTCCCATCATGTGGTCTGAGAGCAGAGATGGGCTCTAACTTCCTAGGCTCTCTAAGACAGTTCAATCCCCACATACTTTGTAGCAGTGATCCTGGACCTGCATTCAGAGAGATCTTACAGTCTTCCCAATAAATTCCTCTTTGGCCAGGGACATAGTTCAGTGACACAGTTCCTGCCTGGCAAGCACAACGTCATGAGTTTGTTTCCAGGTACAAAAAAAAAATCCTCTTCCTGCTTACCATGGTTTGAATTGTTCTCATAAGCAGAATACTTAACTAATGCACAGCAGGATAATTAACTAATCTCCCATCTGCCTTCATGTAGCGCTATTGGGGAGGCTCAGGCAAGATCTCAAACTCAAGTCCAACCTGAGCAACTAGTGGCTCAGCAAGACTCTGTCTTGAAGTTAAAAAAATTATAATTTACAAAGAGAACTATCCCTGTAGCCTATCTTCATATCTTACTTTCAGTTAAATCTATCTATCTATCTATCTTTTTCTTTTTTTTGGTACTGGGGATCAAATTCGAGACCTCGTGCTTGCCAGGCAGGCACTTAACCCCAGGCAGGCACTTAACCGCTGAGCTAAATCCCTGGTCTGGTTTGCTCCCTCCCCTCCCCTCTTCCCTCTTCCCTCTCCCTTCTTTTTCTTTTTCTTTTTTTCTTTTTTCTTTTCTTTCTTTTTCTTTACTCTCCTCTCTTCTCCTCTCCTTCTCTTGTCCTTCTCTTCTTCTTCTCCTTCCTTCCTTCTTTCTTCCTTACTTTTTATTCAGGCCAGCCAGCCTTGAACTGTGTACCCCAGGGTGGCCTCAAACTATGGTAATCCTGCCCCAGTCTCCCAAATTCTGGGATTATAGATGTGTGCCACTATGCCCTGCAGCTCAGTTCTTGAATCAGTAGTCTACATTCTATATTCTCTGAGTCTACTTCTGGTTATTCTTGGGCCCACTGCAATATCATTAATAGCTATTTGATTGGCATTTTATGGTGTATCATGTACTGTTATTAAGCACTTTCATACATTCCAATTTAATGTTGATAAGAATCTATGAAAGTAGGGCTGAGGATTTAGCTCAGTGGTGTTAAGTGCCTGCCTGGCAAGCTCGAGGTTATGAGTTCAATCCCCAGTACCAAAAAAAAAAAAAAAAAAAAGGCATCTTTGAAAGTGTTAGAAGATACTCCTTCATGAGTCTCACATTTCCATACATTCCACTAAGAATGAAAAACAAACAAGCAAACAAAAAACCTGGAAAGATTAGGCCCTCAACAAACTTTCACACTTGAGCCATAAGCCAATTCACAGACCTAGAGCCCTTTGAATAAAGCGAAGGCTGGGTCCTCATGATGAAATATGCTACCCTCGTGACAACATGCTGCACGTTTTCCTACCTCTTTCCAAAGGCAGCTGCACATTAGAGAAGCAGGATAGTGGAAAGTGGGAAATAACTAGAGTTTTCAGGGATTTCAGGGGATCTAAACTAACTGTTTCTTAAAGAGTTCCAAAATGTCTCTGTAGTTTACCAGGTATAGTGTACTCCTGGAGATCAGATGTGTGCAGTAAAGAGTTAACTCAGCAGGCGTAGACTGTTCAAACCCTGCATGTCCCAAAATAAGTTGATTTTGATGACTGGCACTTGGCCCTTCCTGGGGCCTTTAGAATATTTTATCTAATTAGAATGTCCTTACATGTTGGAGGTCTTGGTTTATGCCTTGCCAGTCTGACCACAGTGTGATTTAAAGTGAACACCATTTTTCCTCTGGAGTGCTGGGGTCTAAGTAGCTGAAGTCAGTCGTATGGGGATACCAAGCAGATCTGACTGGCCTCCAATAAAGCTCAGGTGAATTTCCCTTGTTGGAAACAATTTGCACATGTTACCACAAATTATTGCTGGGAGAATTAAATGTAAGAGCATGCCTCAAAGTTTATGCCTGGTTTTTCCTAAACTTTATATAACTTTTCCCTTTGCTGATTTTATTTATCTATTTGTTATTGTAGTACTGGGTCCAGGGCCTCATGCCTGTTAGGTGAGAGCTCTACCACTGAGCTATATCCGGAGCCCTTTTAAAGACAACACTTACTAAGTTGCCCAAAATGACCTTGAATTTGTATCTACCTGCCTCCAAACACCTGAAGTTATAAGTATATGCCACAGTGCCTGATATTCAATTCAATTTAATTAGATACAGGATTATCTGGACTCCAAATTGCTGTGAGCTGGAGACCAGTCTGGGCTACATGGAAGACCCTGTCTCAAAAAACATAAAAAACAAACAGCTGGGTGTGGTGGTACATGACTATAATCCCAGCACTCATGAGGCTGAGGCAGGAGGATGCCTGCAAGTTTGAGGCCAGCTTGGGCAATATAGTGAGTTCAAAGGCCAGCCTGTACTACAAAGTCAGATACTGTCCCAAAACAGCCCCCCCAAAACCCACAAAACAATACACAAAACATAAAAGAAAAAATTATCATTTTAACCATTTTCCAACTCAATGTCATTAAGTACATTTATAATTTATACAACGTGCTTCATTATTTCCAGAACTTTTCATCATCTCAAACATAAGTTCTTTTTTTTTTTTTTTTTGGTACCGGGGATCGAACTCATGACCTCGCGCTTGCAAGGCAGGCACTTAAGCCACTTAGCTAAATCCCCGGCACCCTCAAACATAAGTTCTATGTCCTTAAATAACGCTTTATAACCATCTTACCCCCATCCTTGGTAACCTCTTACCCACACTCTCTAGAAATTTTTCTACTGTAGACATTTCATATAAAGTGGAATCATGTAACATTTCTTTTGTGTCTGTCTTATTTCACGTAACATAATGTTTTCAAGGTTCATCCATGTAGCATCATAGCTGAATAATATGTACACATATATCTAACACATCTTTAATCATTCATTACCTGGTGGGAAATTATACCTATTGTGATTAATGCTGCTATGAACACTGATATACAAGTATCTGAATCACTGCTTCCAATAGTTTGGGCATTGTATTCATCAATTTTCTAGAGACAGAATCAACTAAGATGGACAGATAGATGAAGAGGATGCATTTGGTGAATCAATATACAGGATAATGTAGGCTGGGAAGTCCTACCACAGGTCCTCTGCAAACTAAGACACAAGAACATGGGAAACCACTGAGCTAAGTCACAGAATTTAAAGGCTAGAGAGCTTGGAGTTCTTTCTAATGCCCAAGGGCAAGAGAGGAAGAAAACATCCCAGCTCCTAAAGAGAACAAATTTGCCTTTCTTCCGCTTGTCTTTGTTATCTTTGCACCTGCAAGTGATTGGATGGTACCCACTGGCATGGGAGTAGATCTTCCTCACTTAGGCCACTTAGACTCATATACCAGTCTTCTCTGGAAGCCACCTCACACACATAGTAAAAAATAATGTTTAGCAGTTCTCTAGGTATTACTTAATCCAGTCAAGGTGACACCTAAAATTAACTGTCAAAAGTCCAGCATCTGCCAATTTGAGATCCATACATCTTCCTTACATCAAGCCATATTTAAGGAAAAGAACAGGTAGTAGTTCCAACCAAAGATGATGCAACTCTTCTGCATACAACCAAAACTGTCCTATCCCTTAGAGGAAAACATGATAATCTTAATGTTTTCTTCAGATATCCTAGATTTCAAAAATTATGATGTAAAATTAACAATACTTCAATACTGGTATATTCAATGTCTTTCTCTTTTCGATATTGAGGATTGAACTCATCACTCATCTCAGGTGCTTACACCACTGAGGTAAATCCCCAGCCCTGTTTTTGCTTTTTGAGCAGGGTCTTGCTATATAGTTCAGGCTGGTCTTGAACTCACTATAAAGTCCAGGCTGGCCTTGAATTCATGGTGATCCTCTTGCCTCAGCCTCCTGAGTGCTAGGATTACAGGCATGTGCCACCAAACCCGACCAAAACCATTAAATCTATGAGCAGCTGTAAATGGTGACAAATGCCTGCAATCTCAGCACTTGGGGCTGAGGCAAGAGGATCACAGGAGGATCACTGTGAGGTCGAGATCAACCTAGACTACAAAGCAAGACCCTGTCATAAATAAATAAACTAAATTTCAACAAAGGTGCCAAGGCTATGTGAAGAGAGACCAGTAGTGCTGAATAGCCATATATATATGAAAGAAGTTGGACTATACTCAACAACATCCAACAATCAAGTAAAAATGGACCACTATACCTAAATCTAGATGTTAAAAACTATAAAACTATTAGAAGAAAACAAGGCATAGGGGCTGGGGACTTAGCTCAGCAGCATAAGCGCCTGTCTTGCAAGCACACGGTCGTGAGTTTGATCCCTGGTACCGATTTAAAAAAAAAGAAAAAGAAAACACAAGCATAAATCTTTGTGATTTTGGTTGGGTGATGTTTTTGCTATGACACCAAAATGTGATAAATCATAGATAAATGGGATTTCATGAAAATTAACTTTTGTGCAAAAGACATCAGCACAGAGGGAAATGATAATCCATAGAATGGGAGACAAAATTTGCAAATTATATGTGTGAAAAGAAATGTGTATTCTTTTAGAGAAGGATACTTTAAAAAAATTACTCTTCTTAAGGAGAGAGACCCTGGTGCATCGGGACCTGCACTGTGCGGTTGACTTGGGGTGCTGGGAGAACAAGGAACTCTTCCCGTCTCTGGGGGGCAACTGTGATCCTGCCTGCGTGTGGGCTGAGAATCAGACATCTCATGTCATCCTGTCCCCCATCCCATGTCCCCTCTCCCTCTCCCCCCTGCCTAGCAAGTGGGAACCAGTGAACTACACATCTTGTGAAAAGATTGACTATGTTATTCAGTATGAGCTCTCCATATGCAAAGATAAGAACAACCATTTGGAAGAAAACGAGACAATATGACACATAGTGAAGATCTCTGGCTGACTAGCTTTGAAATTTATGCTTTCTTATGTCCCATTCTGTTCTGTTTTGTTGTGTTTAATTTTACTCCCTTTTAAAATAAAATTTAAAAAATTAAAAAAAAATACTCTTCTTCTGAGTGTATGGCTCAGTAGCAGAGCCCATACTTAGGCATGTGTGATCCCCTAAGTTCAGTCGCAACACCAAAACAGAAATGAAACAAAAAGCTTTTACACTGATATCAAGGACAAAGCCACTACAAGAAAACTAAAGACTCATAACTATTATGAATGTGATATAAAAATCCTCACGAGTCAGTCACCCAGGCATGTATTCCTTGTCATTGAGAGACTGAGAAAGAAGGATCTTAAATTCAAAACCAGCCTGGGCAATTTAGTGAACTTGTTTCAAGATTTTTTTAAAAAGGGGCTGGAGAGTAGGCAAAACTCTTGAAGACACTGGTGTAGGCAAAGACTTTATGAACAGGAACTACACAAAAAATCAACAACTGGGATCTCACCCTACTGAAAAGCTTTTGCACAGCAAGAGAAACCACCAATAGAGTGAAGAGACAACCTACAATGTGGGAGAAAATGTTTGCCAGCTGTTCCTCAGACAAAGGATTACAATGGAGAACATACAGAAGAAGTCAAAATAATCAGTCCTCTCAAATTTAAAGACCCAATCCAAAAATGGACATGTGAGATGAATATATTCTTCTTAGATGAAGGAATACAAACAGCAAATAAATATGTGAAAAAATGTTCATCATCATTGGTCATTCAAGAGACGCAAATTAAAACAACACTGAGATTCTACCTCATCCCAGAAAGAATGGCTATTATCAAGAAATCAAGCAACAACAAATGCCAGCGAGGCTGTGGGGAAAAAGGAACACTTCTCCATTGTTGGTGGGAGTGTAAACTGGTGCAACCACTGTGGAATCAGCGTGGAGATGCTTCAAAAAACTAGGATTCGAGGTTGCATTCAACACAGCTATTCCCCTTGTAAGCATCGTTCCAAAAGAATTAAAAAACATCATACCATAATAATATTTGGGCACCCATGTTTATAGCAACATAATTTGTAATAGCTAGATCTTGTAAATAACCTAAATGCCTATCAACTGAGGAAAGGATAAAAAGATGTGGTCTTTTTATACAGTGGAGTACTACTCAACCATAAAGAAGGATAATCTGGAGACTTTTATAGGTAAATGGATGCAACTTGAGAACATACTCATTAGTGAAATGAATAAGACATACATATGTAAACACTGTATTGTTTCATTAATGTGAAAAGCTGAAAGAAAAAAACATATATATGTGTATGTATATGTATATAAAAATAGTTAAGATAGTTATACTACTGATTTCTCTGAGTTTGCTGAAGAGAAAGATTTGTGCTGGTGTTGTTCAGACAATTGAATGCAGATGTGTTGTGCTCTGAGTGAATACTTTGGGGATGAAAATGCCCAATGTATGTATTATTGTTGCCCCCGATTGATGTACTTTAAACTTTTGTTGTAGTTTTCTTCTTCTTTTTCTTTTTATCCTTGAAATAAAATAGATTTGGGAAAAAAATGAAAAATAAAAAAATTTTAAAAGGGGCTGGGTGTGATGGCACATGACTGTAATCCCTGCACTCTGGGAGGCTGAGGCAGGAGGGTTTTAAATTTCAGTCCAGCCTAAGCAATTTAGTGAGACCCTTCTTAAAGTAAAAAATAAAAAGTGCACCTGGGTTTGATCTGCAGTGCCATTAAAAAAGAACAAGAAAGAGTTATCATTTCAATTACTGATGAAATTAAAATGAACTAAAAATAGAAAAGTTCCTCAGCATGATAAATACTATATACAAAAAGCCCAGTAGGAAATGGTGCAAACCCCCATAACTGCAGCTAAAAGGAAGGCTGAAGCAGAAGGATTGAGGCCAGCATGGGAAATTTATCATAACCTTGTCTCAAAATAAAAATTCCGCTGGTCATGGTGGCACACACCTGTAATCCCAGCATTCAGGAGCCTGAGGCAGGGGGATTGCTGAGAGTTTGGGGCCAGCCTGGGCTACACAGTGAACTCAAAGCCAATCTGTACTACACAGTGAGATCTTGTCTTGAAAAAAAAATTTTTTTTTTTTTTTTTTTTTTTTGTACCAGGGATTGAACTCGCAACCTCAAGCTTGCTAGGCAGGCACTTAAGCCACTGAGCTAAATCCCTGGCCCGAAAAATTTTTTTCCTTCTATTTATTTTCGTTTTTTGAGACAGGCTCTCTCTATGCACTTCAGGCTGAGTTTGACCTTATTATGTAACCTAGTCTGGCCTCAAACCTGTGGCAATCCTCCTTCCTCAGCAGCCCCAGGGCAATCCCCATATGGGATTATAAACATAGGTCACCATGCCTGGATTAAAATACATGGCTTTTAAAGGGCTGAGGATGTAGCTTGGTGGCTGAGCCACTAACTGCAAGGCTGACTTCAACTCCCAGGACCATGGGGAAAAAAAGAAAGAAAAAAAAGACAACAAACTCACTCAGTGGTGACACACTGAAAGTTTTTCCCTACTTTTGCTACTCCTATTCAGTACTGAATTGAAAGTTTCAGATAGAGAAATTAGGCAAAAAAA
>PVJX010047560.1:0-11827 GCA_004027295.1 Dolichotis patagonum
GAGTCATTGTAATAAAAGTATTTTATAGACATATAAGTAGACATAGAGAATGGAACAGGTTAAATATCATAAAAATAAATACATGCTTCTTTAGACAACCAAAATACACTAAATCATACATGCAAGGAAATACAATTTTTATGTAGATGACTTTGTGAAAATTGGATTTCTCTAAGCCAATAAAAGGTGGAGAGCTGGTGACTTGTGCTCTAGACAATTAGGATTGGGCTAGCTATTGGGTACACTGGACCAAGTCCCAAAAGCTCCACACCCTTAGTGCACCACACCCCGCAACCTTCTCTCAGTTTGGGAGGCAGAGGCAGAGCCGGGGACTGATGGCCCAGTAAAACATACAGGACCCGTGGGAAACGACAGCAGCTGGCCAGAGGTTCAGTGGGCTCTGGTCCACCATGCCCAGCATCTGCCTTACAATTTAGGGAGCCAAAAGCCTGTAGAAGGGAGTTAGGACACTGCGAGTTGAGTCCTGCTGCCCCAAGGTCAGCTCATGGAGAGCTGGGGACCTGTGCTCCAGACAATTGAGATTGAGCTAGCTACCAGCTACACTGGACTGAGTCCTGGAAGCTCCACAGCCTTCGTGCACAATGCCCAGTGGCCTTCTCTCAGTTCGGAGGCAGAGACTGAGCTGGCTGCCTGATGGCCCAGTATGGGCTGGCATGGGGGAGTTAAAATCAGCACTCCAGGTGGTTCAGATCATCCTTATGCTAGGGGACATGGGACTGTGGCCTGAGGGACTGTGGGCCCCAGTTTATGAGGCCCAGCTTCCACCTTTCAATTTAAGGAGCCAAGAAGTTGTGGGGAGCCACTGCTGATCCAGGAACTGAGGGTGCAAGAGGTAATTCGCCACACATACAGAGGAAGATTTGGAACACCACTCAAAGCAAGGAAATATACAAAAATGAAAAAAAGAAAGACCAAAAGGCAGGCTCAAAGCTCCAGGCCACCCCAAGCAAGGTTAGGAGCCATGTACATAGAAGAAAAAAGAAGCCATACACCTGAAATGTCTGAAATGATATCAAATGAAATAAAGATGCAACTAGGGAAAGCTATGGAGAAATGCAAATCAGAAATACTTGCCCAGATAAAAGAAGAATTGATAAAAAATAGTGAAAGAAATACTTAATGTATCTAGTGAAGACAAAGCTAAAAAATTAGAGGAACAAAGCAAACAGAAGGAATCCCTGAATGAACACTAGAAGAAACAAACAGAATATATAAAGCAGATTCAAAGAGATATACAGGAAATAACAAATGCTATTGAAACCTGCCAAAACCACCACAATGAATGTGAAGATAGAATTTCAGACCTCGAAGAAAAGATCGAAGCTAGTGAACACAAAAGAAAAGGTCTTTTAAAAATAACAAAGAACCAGGAAATAACAATTCAACACCTGCAAGATGATGCAAAGAAAAATAACATAAGAATAATAGGGATAAATGAAAAAAAAGGGGACAGCCCAAATGATATCAAGAGGATATTTACAGAAGTAATAGCTGAAATCTTCCCAAACATGACAAGAGAAAATGACATCTGGAGAAGTGAAGCATATAGAACTCGAAACATCCATAACCAAAATAAAATTTCACCCAGTTACATAATAATCACCATCTCAGAAATCCAACATAACAACAGAATACAAAAAACTGTTCAAAAGAAAAGACAGATCACCTATAAAGGAAAATGTATCAGAATCACGGCAGACTTCTTAATACAAACAATGAAATCAAGAAGAGCATGGAGTGAAGTATTTCAGATCCTAAGGCAAAAACCACTTCCAACCCAGACTGACGTACCCTGTAAAACTGTCCTTCAAACTGGATGGAGAAATAATATACTTCCATGACAAAGAACAGCTGAAGAACTTCATGAACAAAAAACCAACCCTACCAAGAATACTGAAAGGCATTCTAGATACACAAGGAATAAAAACCACCAAGCAAGGCAGACATTTAAACAGAATAGAAAGCTAAAGACTTAACAGCAGAAAGATAACATGTCAACAATAAACCAATATATAACAGTTACAACCATTAATATAAATGGTCTCTACTCACCAATCAAAAGAAACAGACTGGCAGAATGGATCAAGAAATAACATCCAACCATATGCTCTCTACAAGAAAACCATTTACCCAAAAGGCAACCCATAGACTGAAAATAAAGGATGGAAAACAATACTTCATGCAACAGAATACCAAAAAAAGCAGGAGTAGCAATCCTGTTTGCAGACAATGTCAATTTCAAACCAAGAATGATGCAAAGAGATAAAGAAGGTCACTACATACTAGTTAGGGGAAAACTACAAGAGGAAGAGATAACAATCTTAAATATATATGCACCAAATTCCAGAGCACCCAGCTATATAAAGCAAATACTCACAATAATGAAAAATCAAATAAGCAATAACACAATTATAACAGGAGACTTTAACACACCATTGACCCAAAGGGACAGATCAACTAGACAGAAAATCAGCAAAGACATAACAGAACTGAATCACACCTGTGAACAAATGGACTTGATAGATGTATACAGAGTGTTCCATCCAACAACATCAGAATATACTTTCTTCTCAGCAGTACATGGGACATTCTCTAAAATAGACCATATGCTAGCCCACAGAACATATTTAAGTAAATGCAAAAGAATCGAAATGATTCCATGCATGTTATCACATCATAGTGCTGTGAATCTAGAAATTAATGATAAAAGAAATTGCAAAAAAACTACAAACATATGGAAACTCATAATACACTCTTGAGCAATCAGTGGGTCACAGAAGAAATTAAAGAAGAAATAAAACAATATCTACAAGTAAATGAAAATACAAACACAACTTACCGGATTTTGTGGGATGCAATGAAAGCAGTCCTCAGAGGAAAATTTATTGCATTGAGATCCCACATCAGGAAGACAGAAATAACACAAATAAACAACCTGATGCTACAACTCAAACATCTACAAAAAGAAGAGCAAGCCAAGCCCAAAGCCCAAAGAAGGGAAGAAATTATAAAGCTTAGAGCAGAAATTAATGCAATGAGACTAAGAAAACAGTACAAAGGAACAATGAATCAAAGAGTTAGTTCTCTGAAAGAATAAATAAAATTGATAAGCCCCTGGCCAACCTTATTTAAAAAAGGAAAGAAAAAAATCAAATTCATGCAATAAGAAATGAAAAAGGTGAAATTAATACAAACTCATTGGAAATACAGATTATCATCAACACCTAATTTGAAAACCTCTACTCTCATAGCTTCGATAACTCTGAAGAAATAGACAAATTCCTAGATGCACATGAACTACCAAAGCTGGATCAGGAAGATGGAAAACTGCTGAATAACCCAATTTCTATTATTGAAATTGAAAATGTAATTAACTCCTTGCCTACAAAGAAGAGTGCAGGCCCAGATGGTTTCACTGCAGAATTCTACAAGAAATACAAAGAAGACTGAACTCCAACACTCCTGAAAATCTTCAATGAAATTGAAAGGGAAGCAATTCTGCCTAAATTAATCCTGGAAGCAAATATCACTCTAGTACCAAAACCACAGAAAGACTCAACTAAAAAAGAGAACTATAGGCCAATATCCCTGATGAACATAGATGCAAAAATTCTCAATAAAATACTGGCAAACAGGATGCAGCAAATCATCAAGAAGATTATACACCATGAACAATTAGGATTCATCCCAGGAACGCAGGGATGGTTCAACATACGCAAAACTATAAATGTAATCTACCATATCAATAGAGCCAAAAGGAAGAACCACATGATCATCTCTATAGATGCAGAAAAAGCTTTTGATAAAGTCCAACACTCATTCATGATAAGAACCTTAAAGAGAATTGGAATAGAGAGTCTTTATCTCCATATGGTAAAGGCCATCTATGACAAACCAACAGCCAGCATCATATTGAATGGTCAAAAACTGAAAGCCTTTACCTTAAAATCAGGCACAAGACAAGGATGTCCATTATCACCACTGCTATTCAACAAAGTACTGGAAATACTAGCCAGAGCAATAAGACAGGAAAGAGAAATAAAACGAGTAAAGATAGGAAAAGAGGAAGCTAAATTATCATTATTTGCAGATGACAAGATACTTTACATAGACGACCCCCAAAACTCTATTGAAAGACACCTAGCTATAATTAACAAATTCAGCAAGGTAGCCGGATACAAAGTCAATACACAAAAATTAGTAGCATTTCTTTACACTAACAACAAAAATACTGAGAGAGCAATAAGAGAAACTACAACCTTTACACTAGCATCCAAAAAAATGAAATACTTAGGAATCAATATCACGAAAGCAGTAAAAGAGCTATACAGGGAAAATTATAATACCCTGAAAAAGGAAAACGAGGAGGACCACAGAAAATGGAAAGACATAACCTGCTCATGGATAGGAAGAACAAACATTTTAAAAATGGCCTTTCTCCCAAAATTACTATACAGATTCAATGTCATCCCAATCAAAATACCATGAATATACCTCATAGAACTAGAGAAATCACTCCTAAAATTCATCTGGAACCAGAAGAGACTTAGAGTAGCAAAGGCAATTCTAAGCAACAAAGGCAAGGCAGGAGGCATCACAATCCCTTATTTGAAATTATACTAAAAAGCTACAGTGATAAAGTCAGTATGGTACTGGAATAGAAACATACCAGAGGATCAGTGGAATAGATTGGAGGATACAACTACAACTGCAAACTCACTCAGCCACCTTATCTTTTATAAAGGGGCCAAACATGTTCAGTGGATGAATGAAAGTCTCTTTAACAAATGGTGTTGGAAAAATTGGCTGTCCATATGCAGAACACTAAAACTAGACCCATGTCTATCACCATACACTAAACTAAAATCTAATTGGATCAAAGATCTAAATATTTAAACAGAAACACTAAAACTGCTGGAAGACAAAGGAGGTAAAAACCTCAAAGGTATAGGGGTAGGTAGAGAATTCCTGAACAAGAAACAAAGTACATGGCAAGTACTTCCCAGAATCTATAACTGGGACCACATCTTAATAAAGAGTTTCTGCATGTCAAAAGAGGTTTCCAGCAGAGTGAAAAGAAAACCCACAAATTGGGAAAAAATCTTCATGGATAGCTCCTCAGACAAAGGACTTCTGTCTAGAACTTATAAAGAAATTAAAAAATCAGACTCTCGAAATTCAAAGACCCAATCCAAAAATGTGAGATTCCATCTCACTCCAGAAAGAATGGCCAAGATAGAAAACACTACCAACAACAAGTGTTGGAGAGGCTGTGGGGAAAAAGGAACTCTTCTACACTGTTGGTGGGAGTATAGACTGGTGCAACCACTGTGGAGATCAATCTGGAGATTCCTCAAAAAGCTGGGTTTGGAAGTCCCATTTGACCCAGCTATTCCACTTCTAGGCATATTCCCAGAAGAACTGAAAACATCATACCACAGTGATATATGTGCACTCATGTTTATAGCAACACAATTTGTAATAGCCAGATCTTGGAAGCAATCTAAGTGCCCATCAACTGAGGAACGGATAAAAAAGTTGTGGCATTTTTATACAATGCAGTACTCCTCAGCATTAAAGAATGATCACATCGAGATATTTATAAATAAATGGACACGACTTAAGACCATTCTCTTCAGCGAAATAAACCAAACTCACAAGGGTAAATACCATATACTCTCCCTAGTATGAGATTTGATAAGAGTATATAAGACTTTATGGTAAGCATGCATCCCCATCTCATAGCTTTGAAGTCTTCCAAGTTTTCAATCATCAGTTGGAATTGTTTTATCCTGTTTTGTTTGACTATATCATACGTGATGATATGAACAGCTGTTTTGAAGAAAACAATATGACAGCTATTGCTGATTTAATATCATCCTTCTTAGTAGTCCTACCATGCTTTTTTTGTTCTACTACTGTTTGTTCTATCTATCACACTGTGTCTTATTGGAATTTGAATATGTATGATAGTTCAAACTAAAATTTTTTTTATTGAAAATGAGATACTTTAGTACCCATTGATCATTTTCTGTTATTCAGTTCAGAAAGCCCTGTAATTCTTTCACTCTCTACATGGCTTTATACTATTGTGTTATGTTTGATATTATTGTATTTGAAACTATGCTTAACTATAGCAGAGTAAGAGATATGGTGTTAGCTACTGTTGATGTCCAGTTGTCTTAAAGTAAAGTACTGTGTTGCCTATGTTGTCCTGTTCTGATCTGCTCTTTACTGCCCCCTTTTGTTTTACTCTCTTTCAAATTAATTAAAAAAATATTATATTTTGTGATAAATTTTTTTCTCAAATTTTCATAACCTAGTTATGCATTTCTTTCACTAGTTGAAAAAATTAATATGTTGAAAAACCTCTAAAGTAAGTTTTGTTATTGCTAGGAAAAATGTTCATTTCATTTTTAATGAGAGTAGTATGAACTTCAATAGAATTTAAAGGTGAATATATAATATATTTTTTAATTGGTACCGGGGTCAAACTCATGATGGCAGGCTTGCAAGGGTGGCACTCATGCTGCTCAGCTAAATCCCCAGCACCTATAATATAATTTTATGCTTTCATCTTCTTTGATAAAATTGCATAGTTTTGTTCAAGCTTCCAGTACAAAATTTTTATATCTGTTTCTATGTTACATATGTTTCTCCTACAATGCTTAATATGAGTGACTGAAGTTGCAAAGTTTTGACAATTGGACATACATATATTCTGAGTATTGTATTTATGACTCATGAGTCTTATTTAGATAATTTAGTTTTCTAAATTGAAACATCTGTGAGGTATGAATATTGGCACTTGTTTTTTCTGTGCTGTTTTACTGCTTATTAATTTTATGGATTAAGTTGTTTTACAGCTAATCAATAATGTTTTATAGCTTATTAATTAATTTTATGGGTTAAGAATTCCAGAGCAATAGTAACAAACTCTTGTGCAAAATCTAGTATATTTTGGACTCTTTTTCATTGGAAATGCTCGTGATCAACTGATTCTTTAAGTATAATCACCATACAGCATCCAATGGAGGTTAAAGTGTATCCCTGGTGTGGTTTCTATTGTTGTTAAAAGAATATTTTTTAGGAGGTGAGTGAATAGTCACCCATGATAAGCAGCCCCTAACACATTAATCATTCTTACAGTAAGTCATTTCTACTTGTACAACGTGGACTTTCTGAGGACTTTTAAAAATTTTCACTAAAGATCACTGTGTTTACTTTTCTGGGATGAAATGTGAATTTGTGATGTTATTTAAATTTTCCAATAATTAAATAGAGCAAAAGGACACATCTATCATTTCAGATACATTTTCATATGGGTGAATGTGAACAGGAATTTCATTTTACTTCTCTTTAAAGATCATGTGTGGAAGTAATATATTTTCCCAGTAACTATAGTATGTAAGAAAAACTAGGTGCCAATCAATATAAGATGTACTTCCTGCTTGCTTATACTGTATAAGACCTAGACTATAAGTGCACGCCTACATAACATAAATGTGCCATCAAATTCTTGGTATTGTTATGAAATTTCTACTTTCCATTGCATCTGGGATGTTAACTGACAAGACTGACAATTCTAATCTCCTTGGTTATGGTCAAGGCTCTCATAGTTGGAGTAATGATCTTTCCAGGTCCCTACTTTATGGTATGTCTTTAAGATTTCTTGAGACTCCTTGGAGATCTGAAGAAGGATTCCTTTATCCCTACTTAAGCTACTTACATTGGATCCCAAAAGTAGGAGGATGCAGTGTGTCTGTCTGCTGCAGCCTTTTTGGGGCTGTGGGCCTGGCAAGGGATGACAGAGAGATAGCTATGGAGATCAAGCTGATGGCATAGATCCAATTTTATTATGGAAGCACAGGAGTATATATAGACTGAACAGGAAGGGCAGAAGTGAGCTAAGAGAAGCATGGGATTGAGATACAGGAAGGGCAGAAGTAGGCTTAGGGAAGGCATGGATGCACTGAGGGGTGGGCTTTGAGCAGGGCAGACTCCAAGCAGGGCAGCCCTGGCAGGGATGCTCTACTCAGTGTGCCAAGGAGTAGGGAGTCTGAGTGTGCTCAGACTCTTTCTGTTGCCAGAGCAACCAGCCAGACCTCAGGACCTTGATCTCCCACAGATTCCCTTTTTTTATTAATGCCAATTGTATGGAGGCCATCATGGCTTGTTGAGACTGTAGGGTGTGGACCCAGGTGCATAACATCCATAAGACATAAAAACCAATTAATCCTAGTAATCCCTGGAGTCCAAGAGTGAGAGATTAGAGGGCAAAACAAAGCATTGTAGGTTATGTAAGAGTCAGTGAGGATAGTATCAGTCAGCACTGGCATTTGAATGGAGTCAATTGTCTGTATTTGGTCAGTAAATTGCAGTGACAGATTCCAGTAAGTGCTATTTTAAGGGCCTAGGGTCCAATCACCAAGGGACAGGCATGCAGCTGAAACGTTGGCAGGCTTTGGAGTAATGCAGAGCATCAACAGAAGAGTATCCTTGATCACAGGCCATTGTAGTGATGTGCCACAGATCTTGTAGTTCTGCATGGAGAAGTTCTTTTTGTTGCTGAAGGTTTAAGAGAGCCATGTGGGTGTAGGCATTTATTTGTTTTTGCACTGAAAATGTCTCAGCAGTGGAGCTGAATAGCTTATTGAGAGCCTGGGTAATCACTGTTGATTGGGCGAGGGAGATGGCAGCGGTGGCTTCTGAGGTTTCAACTAAGCAGTAGCCTGGGCAGGATAGGGAGGAGATTTTGGGCTTGGTTGCAGTGTGCTTTAATGGCTCCCCATGTGATGGGGGCATGGTGGTGATCTTAGGGATGTGCCTCTTCCGGTATCGAGTTGGTCTGCCTCCTAGGCGAGTCATTGAGTGTCAGTCAATCCATCTCCGAGGTCAGTGGCAGTGGAAGGCCAGACATCACATGCACATGCGGGGATCCACACGGGGTGAGGGGCTGTTTCTGGAAAGACACAAGTGAATCATTTACCCGGGGTTGCCATTGTTGACTAAGGGGCTTCTTCCATCTCACCAGAGGAGGTGGAATGGGAGGGGCAAGTAATGGGTCCCAATGTTTGTGTATAGGAGATAGGCCTTTTTTGTCAAATGTTAATAAATTCATAGTGCAAAAGGATTTAGTTAGTAGTTCATCTAGTGTACATCAGGGGCATAGGTCCCTCTCTCTTTTTATTAAATTTGCTAAGGCAAGATTGATAAGGTTAATGATGGCCTGTCATTGGGGATTGTAAGGGAGTCCATGATGTAGGGAAATGTTACATTTTGAAAAGGCATTTATGAAGGAGGCACTGGTGTAACAAGGACCATTAATTTTCGACAATGACTGCTGCTTTAACATTTGAATACCTGTAGAATAGTAGCAAACAGTTACATATTTCACAAAGAAAATATAGAAGTCAAACCCTATACCATGTTGTAGCACAAAAAACCTGATAACATTTTGTAACACACTTGAATCTTCATGTTGACAGCAAATTTCTACTTTTTGATTAACCATCCCTATCTAATACACAAAAGATTTTACCTAGCTTGTCATTTAGGACATATATCTCATAATTGTTTGTTAGATCCAGAGGTATGAATCTGAACCAAAATTCTGTCACCATAAACAATCCCCATTTTACATTTTGGAAAACCAGTATATCTGGAAGCATGAGTATATGAATACACCATGAAGTTAACAACAAACATTTGTCATAACCATATGAAAACCTTTGTATGGGCATTTTTTAAATAAAAAACTCTTTATCACTGCTTTTAATGATGAACAATTGAACATATTACAATAATATTTTCATATAACTTTAGTTGAGATGTCTCCCATAAAGCTATGGAGACCATTGGAGCCTCCAATCAATGAACAAGAGCTGGTAGAAGGTTACCAGGTGGCCACTTTCTTATTCAGCAGTTGAAGTCCCATCCAACAACCCCAACCCCAAGGGATAGTTGTTTAATCATTTTTATAATAATTTTTTCTTAAGAAAACTCCAATCATAACATTTAAGATATTATTGTTGAAGAATGAGAGACTCTCAAATTGTGATAAGCAACAATGTATAGTATATTTACATAACTGACTTTAGCATCATTGTGACTAACTGGGAACCCAGGTGGAAGCATGTGTTATAATTTTATAACTCAAATAAATCTTGAGTAAATGATCTATAAATGCAAAAGCAAAAGGGAAAAGGAAAATTGCCGAGCTCAAAATAAAAAAGAACAGCTGTTCACAAACAGACAAATGGACAAACATGGACAATCTGTACAGATTCAAACATGCACAAGTCTTCATCAAGAGACACTAACGAGAGTCTCTTGAGCCACGTTGGAAGGCCCCTACACCGTGGTCCTCAGCACCCTAATGGCTATTAACGTTTCAAGAAAGACTGCTTGGATCCATCATTCCCATTTCAAGCCCCTTCTGGCCTCTAAACATGATCAATTTACAGATAAGTGGACTTTTATCACCTCCAAAAACCCCTTAAAGGTTAAAATTGCCAAAAGTTCTTAATAGTTTTGTTCCCATGGGCCCTCTTTTATGACTTTCTTGCATCACTTCCAGATCCTTTCCTGCCTCTAGATATTGCTTACCAGCACCTTAATCTTAGCACTCCAAATCTCACTGCTGACTGTTGGCTTTGTCTCCCATCTCATCCACCCTTCTATATGGGTACTCCTGTGGCTGATGTTACAGCGAATCAGCTTTCAAACTGCTCTACAGATGACTCTGCCTGTTGGTGGGGTGGTTAACCCCTGCTCACCCTGGATAACATCGAGGGTATTCCAGGAACCTGTGTCTACTCTGCCCCCTACGCCTTGCAGACTTCCCCCTATGCTATGTTCTGTAATCTCACTTCTTCTGCCCTCATTCATAATCTCTCCTACCCTGCTAATCAGTACCTTGTTGCTCCCAATGGAACTTGGCTCACCTCCAGCTCTGGTATATCTCCCTGCTCTATGCATTAACTGTTCACCTAGTGTTCCGAGCTCTGCGTATTAGTTCATATTTTTCCCCAAGTCTTTTGGTACTCTGGAGAAAATGGAAGGAGCTGTATCTTCCCTAGTTCTGATTTTGAAAAATTTGTCTGATTCAAGAGAAACCCTGTGCTTATACTTGGACTTCTGGAGATGGAGGTGGCAGGATCAATGGGTCTAGGAGTGTCTAGCTTATTAATTGGAGACCAAAATTTTAAGGACATAAGTGTGCTCATCAGTCAAGATCTAGCTGCCCTTAGTGACTCTGTCTCTAAGTTGGAACATTCCTTGAGTTCCCAGGCTGAAATGGTTTCACAAAAAATGACAGGGATTGAATCTCCTTTTCCTAAAAGAGGGAGGTCTCTGTTTGGCTTTTGGGAAAACTGCTGCCTATATGCCAACCATTCTAGGGTCATTAGAAAAAACATGGCTAGCCTTAGAAAATGGATGCAGGAATGAGAACAGGCCAGACAGGCTGAACAAAACTGATTTGAACATTGGTTCTCTTTCTCCCCTTGGCTAACAACCTTGATTATCGCAGTCACAGGACCTTTGTTAATCATCCTCATCTGTTTAACTATCAGACCTTGTGTTATAAACAGGTTTGTAAATTATGTCAGAGACCGAGTTCAAACTAATAAATTGATGGCCTTAACAACACAAGGTTATGAGCAGATACCATTGTATGAGAACCCCACCATGAGCCAATGATTTTTCACCAATGAAAAATCAGTGGGGAATGTTGTACTCTAACCAAATTGCCACCATTCTGTTCTGTACATGCTATTTACTTTGTTCCTAGTTTCAATCTTTT
>PVJX010047561.1:0-11824 GCA_004027295.1 Dolichotis patagonum
CTCACTGAGAGATAAATTATGGAAATATCACCCTTCACAATAAAATCTAAGAAATGAAATACTTAGGAATCAACCTAACTAAGAATGTAAAAGACCTATATACTGAAAATTATACTACACTAAAAAAGGAGATTGAAGAGGACATCAGAAAATGGAAGGATATTCCTTGTTCTTGGCTAGGAAGAACAAACATTGTGAAAATGGCCATACTCCCAAAACTGTTAGACAGGTTTAATGTAATCCCAATCAAAATACCATCGACATACCTCACAGATCTAGAGAAAACACTCCTAAAATTCATTTGGAACCAGAAGAAACCTAGAATAGCAAAGGCAATTCTGGGCAATAAAGACAAGGCAGGAGGCATCTCAATTCCTGACTTGAAACTGTACTACAAAGCTACAGTGATAAAATCAGCATGGTACTGACAAAGAAATAGACATGAAGACCAATGGAATAGAATAGAGGATGCAAGTATAAGTACAAAGACACTGAGCCACCTGATATTTGACAAAGGGGCTACACATGTTCACTGGAGGAAGGCTAGCCTCTTTAATAAATGGTGTTGGAAAAACTGGCTCTCCACATGCAGAAGACCGAAACTAGATCCATGCCTATCACCATGCACAAAACTAAGGTCTCAATGGATCAAAGACCTAAACATTAAAACAGAAACACTAAATCTCCTGGAAGATAGGGTAGGTAGAAGTCTTGAAGACATAGGGGTAGGCAGAGAATTCGTGAACAAAGCACAAATTGCATGGGAAACACTTCAGAGAATCAACAACTGGGATCTCATATTATTGAAAAGTTTCTGCACTTCAAAAGAAATCACCATCAGAGTGAAAAGAAAACCCACAGAATGGGAAAGAATTTTAGCCAGCAACCTCTCAGACAAAAGACTTAAATCAAGAACATATACAGAATTCAAAAACATCACGCTGCCCAAATTCAAAGACCCTCTCCAAAAATGGGCATCTGAGATGAACACACAGTTATCAGATGAAGATATACAAATGGCAATAAATTCATGAAGAAATGTTCACCATCACTGGTCATTTGAGAAATGCAAATTAAGACAACATTGAGATATCATCTCACTCCTGAAAGAATAGCTGCCATCAAGAAATAAGCTGATAACAAATTTTGATGAGGCTGTGGGGAAAAAGGAACACTGCTCCACTGTTGGTAGGAGTGTAGACTGGTGCAACCACTATGGAAATCAGTATGGAGAATTCTCAGAAGACTAGAACTGGAAGCTCCATTCAAGCCAGCCATTCCCCTCCTGGGTATTTTCCCAGAAAAACTGAAAATATCATATCACAGTGATATATGTATACCCATGTACATAACAGCACAATTTGAAATGGCTAAATCTTGGCAACAACCAAGATGCCCATCAGCTGCAGAGGGATGAAAAAGATGTGGTATTTTTATACAATGTAGTATTACTCACCTATGAATAAGGATGTTCTTGAGGCCTTCATAGGGAAATGGAGACAACTTGATACTATCCTTATTAGTGAAATAAATAAGAATCATATTTATAAATATCTCATTGTGTCTCTAGTGTAAAAAGTAATAAAAGCTGTAGGAGTAATAAAACCCAAAATGTGTAATTGCTACTGTAAAGAAGAGAGGAAAAGAGGGTGCTATAAAGGATATAATTGCATGTATGTTTAGGTGTGTAAGATGAATGACCATATTACTGTTTTTGTTAGATCATGGAGCAGAACTGTTAACAGTCCCATTGCTTGAATGTGTACTTTGTATGTTTTAACTTTGTAACTTGAACAGCTATTTCCAAGATGACAGTGTGTAAGTTACCAAGTAATGATTTCTTAGTATTTTTTGTTCCTTTCTTTTTTTCCCTGGAATTTTGTATTGTTGCTACCCTTTTTTATATATTTTTGTTTTGTTTTGTTTTGTTTTTAAATAAAATTTAAAAAAATAATGGTAGCTAGTATTAGTGTCACTTTATAGATGTCAATATTGAGCCTCAGACCCCTCAAAAGCTTTTCCAAGGTCCTCCGCATAATATACACCCATCTGGCTTATGAGCTATGGTATCCTGACTATATTTTGTTGCCTATATTATATATCAGAATCTTATTTCCTGAAGAAGTCACTTCTCAAGGTTTTTTTTTGATGAGGGCCATTGTATCTAGGTGAACATTTTTCCCTCAAACATAGAAATATGTTCTGACCAGGCTGGTCATGAAAAGACTGTAAAATTTTCTAATTTTCAAGGTTCCTAGAAGTACATACTCTATTATGAAAATCGTAATAAACATCTTCAACTACATTTCTTTTCATTTTGAGACTGTCATAGAATTATAGATCATTAGATGTTAGAGATCATCTAGTCCATGTTTTTTAAATAATAGAATAACAACTGAGGAAGTAGAGAATTTGCCAGTGTTAGCACAACAATCTACACACTACAATTGAGGCCTGCTGCATCTTAGTTCTGACAGAAAGCATACGTTATAGCAATCTGTACATGAAAACCATAATTTGTACAGCAACATTAGGTATATTTGTACACTATTAAAATAATGAATTATTTTCAACATTGTTTTAAATTTTTCTCTTTTTTATTTGCTTTAATATATTTTTCATACACACAAAACTAAAAAAATGGTGATAAAATAAATGAGAAAATAAAATTTTACTGAGAATGTGATTAGATTGTAGTTTGCATTTTTATTTGTACATGTTTGCAGTACATAATAATATACAACTATTAGAACAATGATAGAGTGTAGTTAGATTGGAGTTTGTAGTTTTAATATGTATGGATATAATAAATGTCATTGCAAAAATTAAAATAACATGAAAGTAATTGGAGTAAATTCTTTACTTTGACTATATTCTGCAGTAGTAACCGCTCTGAACAGTTTTGTGGACATTCTTTTATATTAGTAGTCAATTCATTTGCATATATGACATTCAGACATGTAATTTATGGGTTTAGCTATTTGAGTTATTTTATACTTGTTTCATTAGTATTATGTCTCAGTGAATTTTGTCAGTACAAACAGGTCTACTTTATTCTTTTTAACTGTTGGATACACTCAAAGTCACGAATGTTTTATAATTCGATCATTTTCATTGATGCTCATTTAGATTGTTCCTAATTTTTAATAATTATTTAAAAATGCTGCAGTTAACCCCCATATATATGTATCTGCACTTGTGTGTTGAGTTTTTCCACAAGGATAGTTATCAGAAATCATCTATATGTGGTTAAATACTGCTAAGTTGTTTTCAAAATGATTTTGTCAATTGATACAACCACTGGTAGTATGTAAGATAGTATACCTTTCCAAATGCATGCTAACTCATTACTAATGCTTAGATCTTAATTGATGTGTAAGTCATATTTCATGATTCTATTTTAGTGGGGGACCTGTCCAAGAGCCCCAAAATAAGAAACAGAGACAAATCTAGTAATGCACGTTGAGTGACTGGGAGGTTGATGTCTCTGGATGGGCCAAGAGATTGATGACACTCCAGATAGCCACTATTTATTGAATGTATCAGTTTGGGGGTAGGGGCTAGCAAAAGACTCAAAGTTGGTAGTAGACTCATAGGCCTATGACTCAGAGGACAAGTATAATCTTGAGATGACTCAAGAGGGTGAAGATGATCTTATGCTAAGAAGGATCTTGCCATGAAGTGTTTTTTAAATTTAGTTATTTTAGTTTTAGTTTTAGTGGGTGGGAGAGGATGGCCCATATCTAATGAGTTAACGGGAAATCTCCAATGGATGATACTGATAATCCCAAATCTCCATTTTATTTCTTAGGGAAGTATGCAAAATTAGCCATTATGGATTCATGGCCCCCAACACTATTTATTTTTGTGTCATTCGCAGTATATTGCTACACTATCTAGTTCTTTTCTTTCCTGTTGATTGCACTTTTCATTTTATTTTACAGACTATCTTTATATTCTTTTTTTTTAGTACCAAGAATCAAACTCACGACTTTGCACTTGCCAGGCAGGCACTGTGCCATTGAGCTATATCCCAAGCCTATCTTTATATATTCTTGATATTAATCCATTATATGTTATATGAAATGTAAAATGTTTCTTCCAAGGTTTTCTTGAGGCAAGGGCATGGGACTACAATTTTTTAAAAAATATATTTTAATTTTAACTTCTTTTCTTGATTTTCCTTTTTAAAACAAGTCTACATTGAGTTTATTTTGGTATATGCAATTATGGAGGGTTGAATGATTTAATAAATAAATATATACTATTATAAAGTGATAAACATTCAAGAAACAAAAATTCCATTGATAAAGGATTAAAAAAACTTGTCCCCTGGTTAGAGTATTTCCTTTCATTTTTTGAAGAAAATAAATTTGTCCATATTTAGAATGAGATATGTTTGCATATGTTTCTCCAATCTTGTTTATGTTCTCCATTTCCCAAACTTTATGTTAATTTGTCTTTAAGCATATTTTACTTTTGATTGTCTTCCCAGCATTTTGTTGAGTTAACTTCAGTTTGCAAAATCTATGACAAAATATTACTATAATTTCACTGTTCTTCACTCCATGTCCATGTCTCCCTCTCTCTCTCTTTCTCCTTCTCTCTCTCTCTCTCTCTCTCTCTCTCTCTCTCTCTCTCTCTCTCTCTCTCTCTCACACACACACACACACACACGATTCTCTGAAATTTTCTACCTAGACTAATATTAAATTAGGTGACATGATATAGCAGCAAATATATAAACAAAAATAACAATTTTGATACATACTTGGAAGAATGAAAAGTAAACCTCACAAATAAAAGATAGTGGTCTCAAGAAAAGCCAGAGATGGCATATATATCTTTGAAAGAAGTTTATGTAGGATTGGATACTCAAAATTTTATTTTCACAGTTAAAATTATATATATATATATATACAAAAATGTGTATATATATTTATATACATATATGACAAAGAAAGAATATCAAGAGGGTCTAGTTCAGTGGTGGGTGCATATTTTCCAAGCGCAAGGTCCTGGATTTGATCCCCAATACAAAAAAGTGAAAAAGAAAAAAGGAATGAAGAAAAGAAGGAAGAGAGGGTGGGAAAAAGGAAAGGAGGGAAACACAGTGGCACCTCAGTTCGTGAATGCTTTTGTTTGTGAACAATTTGGATTGAAAACAGAAATGCTTGGCAAAGTTTTGTTTTTGTTTGCAAACTGCATCATGTGACAAAGAGGACTAAGGCTATCTTTTCTGCATGAACACAAACACAGGCATTTTTTCCAGAATTGTGAGACAGATTAAGTTCTTGAACTGATGCACCCTATGTTTAAAAATGTTATCTAATTGTAAAGCAGGGATTAAAAAGTGGATGAAGATATTTTAAAATGTAGCCAAAAATATATGAAAAATTGTTAAACCATACTGTCAACAATGAAGCACAAAAACAAAACATAAAACAAAATACCCTGAAAACTCAAAATGCTATTATATATATATATATATATATATATATGCTATTCCCAAACAGATGGGAATATTTTAGAACTAAAATAATATTTTACACTGGGTGTAGTGGTGCATGCCTGTAATCCCAGCACTTGGGAAACTGAGGCAGGAGGATCACCATGAGTTTGAGGCCAGTTATGGGTTGCATAATGAGTTCAAGTTCATCCTGAACTTCAAAAAATGTCTTTAAAAAATGAACAAGGAACTGGCAAAGATATGTTTATTCATTCAGTCATACTCTGCTGAGCATAGAATTACTAAAGAACTTTGTATGAGGAAGTGCATATAAAAGCATTCACAGTAATATTTATCTAATAATAAAAATCAGAAATCATCCAAGTATTCATCAATAAAAAAGTAAAAACTAATTATTGTAAACCTATATGGTAGACTACTATGAAGAGACATATGCAGATATAAATTTCATATATACATTTTACATAAATCAATTTTATATATTAGATAAACTATTGCAGAAAATAATGCCTGTAAATTGAGTTTAGATTTTTTTCACTTCCAATTCATGTATATTCTATTAAATTTACATTCCTACAAGAAGCATGCAATTTATTTACTAAATTTTTCTACAGAGTAATGGAGTCAGCCAAAAAAATGACCAAGTTAGTAATTCCCAAACTCTGTCTCACAGAACAAAAATAAAAATAATACCCTGGCAAAGCATTTTCACAATGTCGATTACTAAACCAAATCTTGCAGCAACTCAGAAAGTCCTTATTCAAGGAAAATTACTGAGTTGGGAAGGATGGCAAGCTCTGTGTTACTTTACCCCATCCGCTTCTCTATAGTGGTAGAATGAAAAGTACCTGTAGCTTGCATTCCTTGGATCAGTAGAGTAGGGAGATGATTGGATCTTATCTACAAATTGTCTTTAGTTGGTTTGTCAATTGGTTCACTAGACCTGGTAAAAAGATTTGCTTTAATCTTACCTAACAAGAACTGCTACAAGCTGAAGATTTTACTTGGGACATACAGTGCTTATTGAAAACATTTACAGATAAGAGTTTTAGTCTCAGCCACCTGAGACCATGGATAAGAACAGATACTGCACTTAATCTTAGCCAAAAGGCTAAGAAGCAATGAAAATGGATAGTATTTGTGACAAATGACAAAGCAAAATGCATGAGTGGAAAAATTGATGAGATGTCCTGAGGAAGAAGGGCTTTTGAATGTAGTTCAACTATATTCAAGTTTGAATATAGTTCAACTATATTCTTGGGATTTTAGAAAGTCCCAAGCCAGAGTGGTGGTACATGCCTGTTATCCCAGCACATGGACATGCTGAGATAGGAGGATCACAAGTCTAAGATTAGCTGAACAACGCTGTAGGATTTTTTTTAATCATGAATGAGTGTTAGACTTTCTCAAAAGCTTTTTGTGCATCTATTGAGATGATCTTGTGATTTATATCTTTGACCCTGTTGATATGATATATTACATTTATTGATTGGCATATGTTGAACTATCCCTGCATTCTTTAAATGAATTCCAGTGGGTCATGGTATATAATATTTTTGATGATTTGTTGAAATCTGTTTTCTAGGATTTTATCAAATATTTTTGCAATTATGTTCATTAAGGAGATTGACTTGCAGGTCTCTTTTATGGGTGGATCTTTTTCTCATTTTGGTATCACAGTAATACTTCTCTCCAGAAATGAGTCAGGAAGAATTGCTTTGCTTTCAATTTCATTACAGAGTTTGAGGAGAATTGGCATTAAATATTCTCTGAATTTCTTGTAGAATACATCAGTGAGTCCATTAGGACCCGGGCTTTTTTTCTCAGTAAGTTTCTAATTGCACTTTCAATTGCATTAACTGATATTGGGATATTCAGAATTTTTATGTTTTCTTGATTCACCTTTAGTAATTCATACATTTCTAAGAATCTATCCATTTATTCTGCATTTTCCATACTATGAAAGTAAAGATTTTCAAGTAGGAATTGATGAGCTTCTGAATATCCACAGGATCTCTAGTAACTTCACCCTTTTGTTTCCTTATTGCATGAATTTGAGGTTTTTTTGTTTCTTTTTTAAAATAATCCCCTGTTATTTTTAAAAGATCTTTCCTTTCCTGTTCACTAGCTGCAATCTTGTCTTCGAGGTGTGAAATTCTATCTTCACTTTCACTAAGGTGGTTTTGCCAACTTTCAATGGAATTTTTGATTTCCTGTATATCTCTTTGAATCTGTTTCATGCATTCTGTTTGTTTCTTATATTGTTCATTCAGGGTTTCCATCTTTTTGCATTGTTCCTCTAATTTTTGAACTATGTCTTCTTCAGATGTGTTCAGCATTTCTTTCATTATATTTATCATTTCTTCTATTACCTGGGAGATTATTTCTTTCATAGCTTAGTGGAGTTGTTTCTTTATTTCAGTTGATATCATTTCAGGTGTATGGATTATATTTTCTTTTATGTACATGGCTCCTAGGCTTTCTTGGGATGGGATGGAGGTTTGAGATTGCATTTTGGTCTTTTGTTTCATCATTTTCCTATATTTACAGTTTTGAAGCGATGTTCCAAAGCTTCTCCTGGGCGTGTTGGAAATCACCTCATGTGCCCTGGGACTGAATGGAGGTTGCTGAACTGGCCCAGTCAGGCCTGCAAGACCTCCTGTGCCTCCTCTGGTAGTCTAGGACGCTGGGTGGGGTCTTAACTGCTGGAAGCCATGGTCCAAAGCTCTCCCTGAGCCAGCACAAGCACGCTGGAACTCACCTCAAGCCCTCAGCTCCCTGGATTGAAAGAAGGTAGCTAGGTGTGGTCCAGTCAGGCCCGTGGGACCTCCTGTGCCTCCTCCAGTGTTTCAGGAAGCTGGGCATGCTCCTAACCACTGGGAGAGATCTTTTTTAAATAAGATTAGCAAGGAGCTTATCAATTTTATTTATTCTTTCTAAGAACAAACCCATCAACTCATTAAATCTTTGTATTGCCTTCTTAGTCTCAGCTGCATTATTTTCTGCTCTGGTCAATTAATATCCTCCCTTGCATGGACTCTGGGCTTGACTTGCTCTTCTTTTTGTAGAAGCTTGAGGTGCAGCATTAGGTTATTTGTGCTCATTCTGTTTGCTTGGTGTGAGAATTGACTGCTATACATTTCTCCCTTCGGACCACTTTCATTTTGTCCCATAGGTTTTGGTGTGTTGCATTTGCACTTACATCTAATTACAGATATTGTTTAATTTCTCACTTAATTTAACCTGTGACTCATTGTTTGTTTAGGAAGGTTTAATTGCCATAGGTTTATGGAGTTCTGACAGTTTCTTCTGTCATTAATTTCCCATTTTATTGCACTATGGCCAGATAATATACATGGGATAATTTCAGTTCCTTTGCACTTACTTAAGCATGTTCTGTGTACTAGTATATAGTCTATTTTACAGAATGTCCCAAGTGCAGCTGAGAAGAATGTGTATTCTAAAGTTTTGGGTGGAAATATCTGTGAACCCCTAGTAAGTCCACGTGTACGTAGGTTTGGATCAGTTCTGTTATTTAATTTGCTGATTTTTTTGTCTAGTTGATCTATCTCTTTGTGACAATGAGGTATTAATGTCCAGGTTACAATTGTATTTTGCTTATTTGATTTTTCATGTCTATTAATATTTGTCTTATATAGTTATATGCTACTATATTTGGTGCATATGTGTTTATGACTGTCATCCTTTCCCTTTGATATCTTACAATAATAAGTATGTAGTGACCTTCTTTATCTTTTTTGAGTATTTTTAGTTTGAAATTCACATTTCCTGAAAAGAGTATAGCTACCCCTACTTTTTTCTGGGTTCCTATTACATAGAGTATTGTTTTCTATCATTTGACTTTAACACTATGAATTTCTCTTTTAATTAAATGTGCTTGTTGTTTACAACATATGGTTAGATCTTGTTTCTTGATCCATTTTTCTAGTCTATTTCTTTTGATTGTTAAATTGAGGTCATTTACAATGATAGTTATAACTGAGATGTACTAGCTTATCTTTGTTGTGTTATTTTCCTGATGTTTGTCCTCTACTTTACCCTCTGTTTAATTGCTTGACCAGTTGGTGGTTTCTTTCAGTTGTCCTTCTAAGACTTGTGGTGTTTGTTTTTAAATCCCTGTCTAGAATATCTTCTAGTACCCTTTGTAGTGTTGGTTCAGTGGTCATGAATTCCTTCAGTTGTTCTTTGTCATGGAAGTATTGTATTTCTCCATTAATTTTGAAAGATAGTTTTATAGGATACATCAATATGAGTTGGAAGTTGTTTTCTTTCAGGACTTGAAATATTTCACTCTAATTTCTTCTTGACTTGAGACTTTGATTTGAGAAGTCTATCATGATTCTAGTGGCCTTTTCTTTATAACTGACCTGGTTTTTTCTCTGATGGATTTTAATATTCTGTTATTGTGCTGAATTTCTGGCATCTTGATTTTTATGTGTCTGGGTGTATACTTATTTTGTTTATGGATATTTGAAGTTTATAAGCCTCATTTATCTGTATGTCAGATTCTGTTTCCCTTCTTGGGAAATTTTCTGCTTTTACTTCTGAAAATAGTTTTTTAAATAACATTTGTTTTGACTACTGCATTTTCACTGACACCAAATATTTTTACATTATTTTTCTCTGTGTCATCTTTCAACTGTTGAATTATTATTTCCTGATCTTAGGCTGTTTTCAAGGGAATTTTCTTCTCATGATAGCTAACTGTGATCCTTTCTTCAAGTTCTGAAAGTTAGCCTTCAGTTTTGTTCGAGTGATTTTGCCAATATTCAATGGAAATTTAATTTCCTGGATATCTGTTTGAATCCATTCCATACATTCTATTTGTTTCTTATATTAATGATTCATGAACTACATACTCCTCCAATCATTCTCTATTTTTTATCTATCTCTAGATTTGCTAAGCAATTCCTTTATAGATATTGACAATTCTTATTTTACCTAAGGGATTATTTCTGATCTGACTTCCTTTGTAGTCATTTTAATTTTTGTATTTACTTTGATTGCTGTCATTTCACAAATTTCAGGAGTGTGTCTTCCAATGTCTTCTATGTCAATATCTGCTGTACATGTTCTGGGTGGGCAAGAGACCTGAGATTGCATTTTACTTGTCTTGTTATTTTCTATTTCAAAAAATTTTTATTTTGCTTTCTGTAATGATCCTTGTGTGTTTCTGTATTAGGTTGTATGTTGGCTACTTTTCCCTCATTGCTGGGACAAAATACCCAACACCCAAACTTAAAAAAGGAAAGTTCTAACTTACCTTGCAGTTTATGGAAGTTTTAGTCCATGATCAGTTGACTCCAAGGGAGGGTTGCATATGATACAAGACAACTGCTCTTGGTGGTGGAAAACAGCAAAAGCAACAACAGCAAAGGAGAGGAGAGCAAACAGAGAAGACACTTTCTATTTCTTTTATGTAAGCTACCCAACCTATGGTGGGGGTAGTGCTCACACTCATAATCAAGGGAACATGTATCTGCAATCCACTGTTTATGGTAACTTTCAAAACATTATGACAGCCATTGCTGATTTAATATCATCTTGCTTTGAAGGCCTACCATGCTTCTATTCTTCTATTACCATCGGTTCTATCATGTTGTGTCTTATTGGGATTTTAATATATGTGATAGTATAAACAAATTTTTTATTGAAAATAAGATATTATAGTAGCCATTGATCATTCTCTGTTATTCAGTTCAGAATGCCCTGTAATTCTTTCATTATTTTGAATGGTTTTATACTATTTTGTTATGTTTGATATAATTGTATTTGAAACTATGCTCAACTATAGCAGAGAAAGAGATATTGTGATAGCTACTGTTAATGTCCGGTTGTCTTATTGTAAAGTGCTGTGTTGCTTATGTTGTTCTGTTCTGATCTGCTTTGTTCTGCCCTCTTTTGCTTTATTCTCTTTAAAATAAAACTAAAAAAAATAAAGCTTCTGGGGTATTGGAACAAAAAGTTGTAGAGCATTGACTTCTGAGGCTCCAACCATGGATTTCTGCTTATTGAGGATCAATGCTAATTACCTGATGTATATTCAGGTGTCCATGAGCCTAGTCCCAGACATTGGGATCATTTCATCTCAGGAAACCCTGAGTAGATGTAGATTTGTCCAAGACTAATGTAAGGAGATCGTGGCAGGGCCAGTGAGGGTGCAGGGCACTGAAAAGTATCTCACAAGCATCCAGAGTGATGGACAAAATAGGCAGATCCTTAATGCTTGCTACTTTACCAGGCAGAGACTGGGTCCAGGTCTCTGGAAGAATGCAGGGTAGAGGTTCTGGATTCCAAAAGATGCATGGTATGGCTTGGCAGAAACTTTGTTTG